>CANNZV010004165.1:47289-87928 GCA_947561585.1 Caprella mutica
TAAAACTGAAACTAGTGTTAAAAAATGATAAGCATGGTAAATATAAAAAAAGATAATCCATATAACAACAGTTCAGACCCCATAGACGCAACCTCTTTCTCTAACACTCACCACTGAGTTTTCAGGTTTGAGCCCTGAGGGAAAATATTCATTTATCACCTTCAAAAATTTAATTATCGATGAATGGTAAAAACTTATTTTCTAATGAATAATATATAAACTTAGAAACTGAAATTGCTTGACTGATTCAAAATTATTATAAATCTGAACTAATACAAACAATACAAAACTAAATCAATATTTACTACTGATTTTTTGCATAGCTTCCTGTCTTAAGCCTAGGTCACACCGCCCAAACTTTGTTGGGGCGTTCCTTGAGCGATGAAAAAAAAATCATTACCAATCGTTACTGTTCACAGATGTTGGTCCCCCTTTGAAGCAACGGCATATACGCTCTGCCCCCGCTTAGGTTCCATCGGCGCTCCGAAGGGTTTGAGTTTTTAAATTTTAGTTTATTTTCCCCCCGTTCAATGACAGCCCCAACAAAGTTCTGATATCCTTACCTATACATCGAATCAAGCCTTTTGTTAAATAAATCAGAAAATTACCAATTCCTCATGCTATACCACATACTGAAAATATTTTATTCCGTAGCTTCAGATATTTTCTATTTGATTAAGATTAACAATTAGTGTTGTTAATTAGCCTCCATCGAAAGTTTCATGAAGGTTTCGACAGCTGCTGCATATGTTCTCCAATGAGGAGTGCATAATTATGCACCCAAGTGACAAATAAAAGATTAACAGAAAAATAATAAGAAAATGGGAAAGAATCAACCGTCGAGGCCCATGGTTCATCCATAATTAGTTTGGGTGACTGAATATCATTACATTACCATCAAGATGACTTGCACCCGTACAGCGCATACCTTCGCCACCAATTATAACCTTGACCACCCAATAATTTGCTTTGAGTTAGAAATGAACTTTACCTATTCCCGTTCACTCCCAAAATTTGATCAAAACTTTCATTCCTGGTTATTGACCAATAAATGGTCAATACCAAATTTCATGGAATTAATTAAATACTATTTCAGTTATAAATGAGATTGACCTTTTACCCAATCTCTCCCAAAAACTAATCAAATGGTTCGTGGTTATTGAGCAATCTTGTCACCGATTATCGGACAATTTGGTTGAAAACTACTAAACACCAAGTGTCATATTATTTATTGATAATTTTTTAGTTTTAATATTCCACCTACAAACTTATTAAATTTGAATTATTAGTTTGATAAAATTTACTTGGGTCAACAGTTAAAATCGTTTTCTATGCAGGGGTCCAGAAGAAAACTGCATAGATTAGACATTTACATGTAAAATATTGACCAAGAAGTGCATATTCCTCAGTTAGCATATATGCACACGTGCATATTATATGGCATATATGCTCTTGAAATATATGCAGAGGACTTCATATATGCAATATGCACAATGTCACATCCCTACTGATCATTTTGGTTAAAAAAATCATCATGGTAACTCAAAAATATACCGCTAGAAAGGCTAAATGTGTTCACGATATACCATTAAATGTACGTACATTACAAGTCCTAAAATGCCTCACCTGAAAAATAGCCTTTTTAAATTTTGGCACTGTTCTCGCAAACAAGTGATATTTTGTCAGAAAATATATGGATTCTACATTGAATCCATTTTTCACTTCCATGTTCTTTAGAGAACGTATAAACTTATTTATATTATTAATTGATTTTAAGTGATTAACCACTAATTACTTCCTGTGTGTGCCGCAATGTTATCAATCAATCAAGACATATCAATTGAACTTTTTTCAACTTCAATTTTAACGGTACTGGGGAACTTTTTGCTTCTGTAGTTTTTTTGGAACCTAATTGATTGAATTTGTTAAAGTTCAATTTTACCGGACCTAATGGATTATATTTATTCAAGTTTTGTTGTTGGACAGGACGATCATATGGTTTCTGGGCTATGTGCTTTCTTTCCTCAAAGTCATTTCTTGATGATCGCTCTTGGCTATCCTAAGAGTTCTCTTCTACATTTAGGGTCTCTTCGCTTAATGGAATAGGGCATGTCATCCTTTACTACTATTTGCTTAATGAAAACGGGCATATCATCTTGTTCATCAAATTTGGGAGGTTCTGATAAGAGAGTTCCTTCTACATCATCATAATGGTTTTCCCTCAAAGAAAATGGTTTATTTGTTTTCTAATTATAGGTACAAAATTATTTTCATGAGTTTGTAATGGGATCTTGATCGCTCGCCGTTGTGAGGACTGATGATAAGTCAGGATCCTCATCCTCCGTTTCTGTTATTAATTGTAAACCATTATCAGGAATTTCAGTGTCACCTAAATCCACGATAAAATAATTAATATCCTCTTCTATTTTTTCTTCTTCAATCCTTTTTACCTGCAAAGAAGAATATAATTTATATACTAGTGCAATGGAAATCAAATGTACATACATTTTTTAAATGAAGGGGAAAATATTTCCATTTCCAATATTCAAACAATGCATTCACATAAATGGAGTCCGCTGTATTCTTTTATACATGAATTCTGTATTTGTAAAGTAAAACATTAATTTAAAATGTTTGCTGATATCAAGCTAGCAGCTGGAATTTATGAAACATAATAACCATTAAAAATATGATAAAAAAGGGGTACTAAACTTTTAGATTGCCTTTTTCTCTCTTATTGATAAATCGATAGAAGGACGGTATTAAAATTACTCGTAGGTTTTTAGAAGGTGAAATTTCAGGACGAACATAAGGATACTCATTTTTAGATGTAAGTTCTAATATTTTACTTATATTTAACGTGTCCAAATTGTCCTCGTCCTAAGTAATTTTATATTCTTTTCTCCTAGTAGACAGGGTTTTTACTTACATGAGTTCTAGGTGGATCTTGCCCACAATGTGATTGATGAACGCATTGGTTACCTTCACAGTCATGAAAGGCGTTAATGAATTCCACGAGATCCATTCTTTCATCGCCCATGTTTGTATCTGCAAAGAAGAACATAGTTAATATACTACTACTATTTATCCCTAAGGGGAACGTTTCCCTAAAAGTATAAATAAAGTTTATTAATTAATATACAAATTAAAAATTATCAGGGTTAATGTGTCTATTCAAATGGAGTATTTTTTATTAAGGATATTTTTTCAATTTCACCCTCTCCACCTCCACCCCCAAAAAGCACCCAATTAAGGGGGTACTTTCAGAAGGCATCAATTCATACAATTTTGAAGCAACACACTTGGGATTAAATTATTATTGTATCTTATTCAGAATTTAATTTTCTAAAAATTACAGAGTTATTTTAATTAAATTAATTTATGAAAAATTGAAAGAATTTTTCGTATTTATTTTCAAAAACATTGATATGTTTACATATATCTCATTATACCTCCTCACACATTGTGACATTGAGAGATTTAAAAAAACTCGTCTGTAACTTTGTGAGCAATTCATTTATGAAGAAAATGAAACTAACTTTTCGAACACGTGTTTCTGTATAATAATCATTCAATTATAGGTATTCATGATACCAATTTGAATAGAAGTTAAATAATAATAATAATTATCATATTTTCTCTTCGGACGTGTCCGAAAATGTAGAACATACCGGTAACTTGAAACTTAGTACCCTTCTTCTAAAAATATTTCATAGAGCATGAAATTACTGTTTGTTCAATGTAACACAATTAATAAAAAAAATCTAAATATCTATTAATTACTCACTTATACTGAGAGTTAAGCTACGGTTGGATTTTAAAACCTTTAATAAGTATACTATTTAAAGCATTCAACACAGTCACAAACACTGAAACACTCTTTATTAATAGGCTTATACAGTATGGGCCACAAAAATGTTTCTGATTTTTCAAATACTTATAAATCTTTAGCCAATGGGCGAAAAAACTGTATCTTGGTCCCTTTTTCACTGCCTTTTTTTACTATTATAGTGTAAAAACAAATTTGAACCGATAGACATACTTTGAGAACAGTTAGGCAAAGAGTTAGGGTGATTATTTTCGTCATTTCGCGAAGGTTATTCTTAGAGCTAACTCTATGATTTTACTTACTAAAGGCAATGAATAAGAGGAAAAAGTTACGATGGTAGACATTTTAATAATTTTAAACTTCTTCCTTGGAAACTATGTTGAAATAGAACAACTTCAGTGACATCGTTGATCTCATTGAAGTTTTCACTGTGATTATTCGTTCTTCGTTTGTCAATTGCTTGGTTAAGGACCGCATCATAATTACGTTTTTTAACACAGCGAGAGAAAAGGCTCTTCTTAAAATGTGATTACACTTGCGTTTTTTAATCGCTAAGAGGAAAATTGAATTAGATTCTTCATTCAGCGATAAAAAAAATGCTAATGTGAACGCATTTCAAGATTTTTTTTCCACGGTATTAAAAATGCAAGTGAGCGGCGGTCCTTAACCAAGCAATTATCAAGCGAAGAACGAATAATCATAGTGAAAACTTCAATGAGGTCTACAATGTCACTGAAGTTGTTCTATTTCAACATAGTTTCCATGGAAGAAGTGTAAGCATCCTATATTAAAATGTCTACCATCGTAATTTTTCCTTATATTCACTGCCTTTTAGTAAGTAAAATCACAGAGTTAGCTCTAAGAATAACCTTCGTGCAATGACAAAAATAATCACCCCCACTCTTTGCTTACCTATTTCTAAATTATGACTCTCAGTTCAAATTTGTTTTTACACTATATTAGTGAAATTGAAGGCAGTGGAAAATAGAACAATATACAGTTTTTTCGTCCATTGGCTAAAAATTTATAATTATTTGAATAAAATCGGAAACATTTTTTTGGCCCATACATGTATACTATGTATAGTATAGTACTCTAACTCTAAAACAAATTTTCTTTCATTATAACTCATAGAGAATGAGATATAAAATCAAGGAGTGACAAATATAAATTTCTTATTACTTTTCCTCGCTTTAGTTACCGTTTCTTGATTTGGTAATTAAAGCGGGGGATGCTTGTACTTAGAAATTTTCTGTATTAAAATTTATCTAGGCACTATTGTAATGTCGTTAACTCTGAAAATACAATTATAATGTGAATTTCAAAATTGTTTCCAATGAATGGAAAAAGTACCACCGGTGGTATACAGAGTGGCGCCAAAAAAAGGAAACGCATTTTCAAACTAGTTTATTTTACAGACTATTAAAGCTAGAAATTTTCTAAACATTGTTTTATTCCTTTACTTTTTCTGCTTATATCGTAAAAATATTGTCAAGGTAAGACAGAAATTAAACATCCTGTAGCAAATTAAAAAAAGTTAAAAAAAAGGCTTGCTCAAGTACGATATATATACGAAAAAATAACAATATGTATAATTCATTTCATATGGATGTGAAAGCGTTAAATTATATTATTCTCTGTGATAAATAAATGACAATTAAATCCTTGATTATCATTTGAAAATTGAAGTTTGACATAAAATTGATATCTTTAATAAAATCAGTTCGCCATTAATTTGTACCTCCTATTCGAAACCCTTAAAATGCAGCTTTCAAATGAACAAAGTTTTTGTTGTGACAAGTTATTTAAATACTGAAAGCTTTTAACAGGTTCAACCTCATTTCGCACATAGCTTTCAGGATAAATTTTCACCAACTATAAAACCGTATTGACTTCTATTAATAAATTCAAAACTGAAGAAACCACTAAATTTTGAACAAAAAGTAATTAGGTTGCAGGAGAACAGAACAAACACATTAAAACATTAATCTTATTCATGAACTATTTATTGAGAACCCAAACAAATCAATCTGAAGAAATGGATTAGACATCACTAAAGACACATTTCACCGAATTGTTAAACACGATGTGAAGTACCATCCTTTCAAGAAGCATGTAAGGCTCGAACTCTTAGAACTGATTTACCCAACAGTCTAAATTTTTCAAGATGGTTTCTGCAATGAAATGCACGTTTTGGACAAGACATCGTGATTGGTGATGAAGAAGTATTTCCAAGAAAGAAAAAGTAAATAAACAAAGCGTTAATTGAATTTGAAATAGTATGATCTACCATATGGGAATAAATTATACCTGTTATGAATTTTTTTTGTGTTTTTCGTCCTCGCGCAAGCCCGTTTTATCTATTTTTTTTTTCAATTCGCTGCAGGATGTTTAATTTTAGTCGTAAGTTTGATAAATTTTCATAAAAGATGCAGAAACCCTTTATAAATAAAAATATGTTTGTAAACAATTTTTAGCTTTCATAGTTTTTTAAAATATACTAATTCGAAAATGGGTTTCTTTTTGTTTTGCGCCATCCTGTATTTTTATTTGTTTATTTATTTATTAAAACAAAAGTCCCTCACATGAAGTAAAAAGAGTCGGGGCAACTCTTTCACAATACATATAGCTTTTATTAAGGAAAAGGACTTAAGACCTAGTAAGCTTAGAGCTTCAAAGGTATCCTATCTAAAATAAAGGTTCCCTACCTAAAATAACAAAAATACATACACTTAATTCTAGCAGCTATATGAAAAAAATAGTGAAAAAGAAAAAAAAAGTACATACATTCAACCTTAACATCCTAGTGAAAAAAAACATTGAAAACACTGAAAAAATAAAGTATATCTTGATTCAATTCTAAATTTCTTAATATTTTAGTTAATGGAACTATCCACCAAAAATTTCTTCAACTTTGGTTTGAAGGATTTAGGGGAGAGATCCTTCAGGGAATCAGGGAGATTGTTATAAATTGAGACACCCGTGTAATGCATACAATGTTTAGACTTTTCTCTCCTGCACCTCGGGATTAAAAATTTGTGGCTATTGCGTAAACGGTAATTGTGTTGTTCACCAGAAGTAATCAATTTGGCATGGAGAATACAGTCATAATTTTCAATATGTATTGTTCGGTATACATGATCAGAAACAACCAACTTGAAAAGTTCCTCAATAGTCAACAATTTCATCTGTATGAAATATTGTTCAGTATGTTCATTAAAGTTTAAACCATAAATCAAACGTAATGCCTTTTTCTGTAGAACTTTGATCTGATTAGTTAGATAAATGGGGGCATGGAACCATACGACTAGAGCATACATTATATAAGGATGAACTAAGCAATAATATAGAGATTTCAAGGTACAGACCGGCACAAAATCACGTATCCTATATATAACTCCCAAATTACGAGATATTTTACCAGCAATATCCTGAACATGATTCCTATAACTTAGATTTCGATCAAGAGACACTCCCAGAAATTTAACATTATTGGTCTGGTCTATTATTGCATTTCCTATCATTATCGGCGAATTGAAAGAAAATTCACCTCTATAAGAATATAGAATGTATTTAGTTTTTGAACAATTAATCATGATCTTGTTAGCATTCAACCAATTATTCACCAATGCAAGCTCCACATTAATCAGATTACTCAATGCCATTTAAATTCAATTTAGGTATCTTGCAAGTTAATGTTGAGTCATCAGCAAAAAGTAAAAAATCGAAAAAATTAGTACAATTTGGCAGATCATTTATATAGATATCAAAGACGAGGGGCCCAAGATTACTACCCTGAGGCACAGAATGATTAAAATTTTCAAATGTGGATGCAATATCATTAATTTGTACAAACTGTCTTCTATTGGTTAAATAAGATCTGAACCAATCATTTGAAATACCACGTACACCATAATGTGATAATTTTTGTAATAAAATTTCGTGGTCGATGGAATTGAAGGCCTTTTTGAAGTCCAAATACATTGCAAACACAACTTTACCTTCATCGAGTCCACCATAGATAAATTCAGTATGCCTCAGGATTGCCTGAGAAGTGCCCCTCCCGCTCCTAAATCCATACTGATTGTCAATTAATATGCTTTTATTTTCGAGATAAGAATAAATCTGCTTATGGGCATGCTTTTCCACAATTTTTGAGAATATATGCAGTATAGAAACAGGTCTATAATTGCCCATATCAGAACCATCTCCACCTTTATAGAGAGGGACAACTCTCGCAATCTTAAGAAAATCAGGAAAAACAGCAGTAGTTATAGAAAGATTAACAAGATGACACAAAATCGGTGAAATTACAGAAGAAATGCGCTTCAAGACATAAGAAGGAAGGGATTCTACATGACATTTTTTATTCTTTAGGGACATGATATAGGAACAAATATCGCCAGGAGTAGCAGGTGAGAAAAAGAAGGACTCTGTGTAATTACCACTGAGAAAATCAGCAGGATTACCAGCATTAGTAAATGTACTAGCAATATTAGCTCCTATGGTTGAAAAGTATTTATTAAAATTATTTACTATATCGATATCACTTCTAACAATAGCACCATCATCCATCCTCAACTCAGAAATAACACTACTCTTATTAATGGCACCTGGTTTCATTATTTCATTTATTATTGACCATGTCCGTCTCAGATCATGTTTAACTTCCTCAAACCTACCCCCATAATACTCTCTCTTCTTCCTCCTTATCATATCTGTTACCCTATTTCGTTGTACGGTGAAGACCTGTCTACCTACTCTACCAGATTTATACAACTTATAGAAATTTTCCCTACGTTTCATTTCACTCTTTATCTCCCTATCAATCCAAGGTTTTGTCGAATCCTTATGTGAAATAGTTCTCGTTTTCACTGGACAGTGACGATTGTAATACTCCATAATAACTGAATGAAATTTAAAAATGATTCATTTACATTTTCACCCTCCAAAATTGAGGTAAAGTCATAGTCAAAAAGATCATTGCAAAGAGATAGAAGATTTTCCTCATTAATAAGTCTATACTTCACTGTGATCGGGTTCAATGCGTGATTAGTATTATCATTGAAAAAATCTTTGTATAATATGAACACAGGATAATGATCTGACAAGGAGGAAGTTATCAAACCCGAAATAAACCCATTAGGTGCTTTACAAAATATATTATCGATCAAAGTATGGCTATTAGAAACGTCATATATTCTCGATGGTCTTGTTATAACAGGAGCTAAGTAATAGGTAGAGAACAAATTAAGAACATTTATATTGTTCGCGTCTGACACTATGTTCAACATATCAACATTGAAATCACCACCCACAAACAATTCCACACTATTCATACTCGACAAAACTAGGAGTATATCATCAAGCTTATCCATAAACAAGGAGAAACTACCGCTCGGGGGGCGATAAATACATCCAACAACTATCGTCCTAGATCTGTAACAGGATTTAATAAATATACATTCAATATGGTCCAGGCAATAGGATAAGTCATTAATAATCTGAGATTGGTAACAATTTCGTACAAACACACTGACACCACCACCCACTCTATTCTCCCTTAAAACGTTAAACATACAATACTATGCACTATCATACTATGCAGAGGTAATCATTAATAAATTCTGACTCCAGTCTGCAGAATATGGGAGATATTTGGGATATTCTCTCCGATCAATTTTGATTTAATCCCTATATTCAGTTATTTACATTAATTTTGCTACAAACAGAATAAGAGATCTCTATGAACAATTTACCAGTTACTCTGTCGTTGAGATTATGATTTCTCAAGTTGTGAATTCAGGTAACTCTGTCAGAATTTGGGTTTTCTTCTGTGGCTGCCAGCATGATAGCATCCAGTCTGCAGAAGTTAGAAACTTAGAACCATATAACTCTGATCCAGATTTATGGAGAATTTGAGAAACTCTGCAGAAATTTTGTCTTGGTTAACTCACTGAACTCAGCAGGAATTTCTGATTTTCTACTTCAGATTCTACATAATCAGCAGGAATCTGATTATGTAGAATGGGGGGAGGAGGGAAATGAGTTTAGAACCTGTAAATAGAAAGTAAATCAATTATAGATAGTCTCAAGTGATACACATGCATCAGATAGTTAGACATGATGCATAAAGATGTTTCAAGTGTTAAATCTTCACTAGGAAGTCATATTTCTTCTTCAAATTATCTTAAATGTGGTGATCTTGATCCATTTTTTCACCAAGCTGGCGACTTTCCTGCCACACTTTGAAACATGGAATTTTCGACATTATCAATATCAACTCAATAGACAACAGGAATGTATGTCTTTATTTAGTTTTTGTGGCAATTTCTCTCTGAAGATTTTGAAATTTCTCTCCGAAATAGCGAATTTTTTTAAAATATCCCGCAGCTAAGTAATCTAAGTTTATGGTAACATAGGAATTAATTGAAAATCTCCTGCAGCTAAATTAATGGTAATGCGTATACCTACTACACTAGTAGTTTCACCGCCGCAGTGTCACTGCCCTGCTACTGCTTCTTAAAATTCAAAGTATACTAGGCGGTGAGAATGTCTTCGCCACTTTCTCACTGCTTGCAAAGTATACTGGGGAGAGAGAATGCACCAGATACGCTTTGCAGTCTATACAATGTTTTCTGTAGAAATTGAATGTTTATTCAATACAAATTTTATAAATGAATGAATTTTTTTTTTGAGATTTCTGATATTTTTTTCTGAAAAGTTTTATTTTATGAAAAAAAAATCATTTTTCTAAAAATATTGTGTTTATTTTTTAAATTCTCGAGTGTGATTGATATGTATATATATATTATAGTGTACTTCCCCATTAAAATTAATGGGGAATCAATAGTAAAAAAAAAGTATATAATTAAAAAATAATATGTAAAAAAATGTAGCTATTTAACAAATATATATATAAATAAAAATTTATGTAAAGAATTATATATAAAAATATATTTTTTTTTATTAGCTGTATTCATATTGGCATATTTTCTATTTTATACTGGTCTGTGTATGTGCTTATACTTTGACTGTCAAAGTGAAACTGCCCAGTATTCTTTGCAAATCGTTGCTACTGCGGTGTTAGTAACGCGTCCAGATGCAGTGCCACCGTAGCAACACAGACTACTAAGGTGGTAGCAACTGCAGTATACTATGCAAATTTGCTTTCCCATTCATTTAACCGTGGTTAATTGAAGAGGCATAAACAGGGTAAAGATAATAAACAGGGTGGTAGTGGCATAAACAGGGCGGTGAAACTGCCAGTACACTGCGACCAGAATTATTAGTCCTAAGTGTTTATTGACTATATCTCAAAAACGGGCAGCGGTAAATTTACGAAATTTTCACCATAAGTGTAGAAGAATATGAGACACATTCGTGTCATTATACGAAGGTTAACTCTTTTTAATTTTGAATTTATTTAATTTTTCCATTTTTCAGGTGACCAGAATTATTAGTCCCGATTTTTTCGTTTCTTTATAAATTTGTTACAAGGATAAATAAACGAATTTTTTGAATAACAAAACTTTTAACATCAAATACCAAATACAAATACACTTTGTAAACACAAGAAAGTAGTCAATAGTGAATTTAATATGGCAGAAATCATTATTTCCCAATGTGAGATCCTTGGGATTTTATGACTTGAAACATTCGTTCAGTGACAGAATCTGTTAGTTTTTTGATAGTAGAAGGATCCACAGCCTTCGCAGCATTCTGTATGGCAGCCCAGAGATCATTTTTTGATGAATACTGCTACCCATTGCTGTAAACACTTCTTTTGATGATGGCCCATAAATTTTCAATGGGATTTAAATCGGGTGAGCAGGCAGGCCAGTCCATCAGGGTGTTATTCTTGAAGCCCAGTGAGTGCAAGAACTCTTTGGTTTTCTTTGCTGCATGCGACGGAGCATTATCTTGCATAAATATGATTTTACGGCGTTGTTCCAAAGGCAGGTCATCTAACCAGTCTGAAAGAGCAGAATCAATGAACTCACAGTAGCGCTTAGAATCGAGTTTAACACCTTCTTGCACCTTCACAGGACCAATGAGTACATCCCCTATAATTCCCGCCCAAAACATCACCCCTCCACCACCTTGCTGACGTCGCAAACGCATTTGGGAAGGGTCATCCCCAAACACCCATCCTTTGGACCATCCATCAGGGCCATCCAAAGTTGCTCTACATTCGTCAGTGAATAATATAAGCTTTGGAGAGGTTCTCATATATCTCTTGGCCCAATCTAGACGCCTCTCTTTGTGTTTTGGGGTGAGAGGAGGAGTCATAGTGGCTTTTTTTTGTTTAGCAAATTTTCCAAGAACTGAATTGCGGGTCGATTTAGACACATCTGCAACCCCGGAAGCGGAAAAAATGTCCTTGCTTGTTGAACCAGGGTTCTTCTTCAATGTAGCCTTCAGGCGGCGCACATCCCTTTCTGATAGTTTCCTCAATTTGCCTTTATCCTTGCGTTCTTTACGAATTTTCGGATTTTCCAAAAATCGCTTGATGGTTTTTACATGGCGTCCAATTTGTGCAGCTATTTCAGCTTGAGGCTTCTTCTTAGCTGTTAACTTGATGATAAGGTTTTTTTCTTGCTCTGAAAGGTCCTTTCCACGCCCCATTTTCAACTAATTAAATAAAAATTATGTACTGGACTAATAATTATGGTCACCTGAAAAAAGGAAATATTAAATAAATTCAAAACAAAGAAGAGTACAACTTTGAAAATTAGTTAGAACGTGTCCCATACTCTTTTACACCTATGGTTGAAATTTCGGAAATCTTCCGCAAACGGTTTTAGAGTTATGGGCAAAAAACTCTTTGGACTAATAATTCTGGTCGCAGTGTATATAGTATGGGCCTTACAGGCTTACATAGGAATTAATTCATGATCTCCCGCAGAGATTTCCATTTCTAAAATTGGGCTCAGATTTGTTGCTGAGAGTCATGAAAAAATGTTCCTTATTCTGCAGTCTGGAGATTTTGAATCAATTTCTATGTTACCATTAATTTAGCTGTGGGAGATTCTGAATCTACTGATGAGTCTCAGAGTGACTCTACCTTAATTTAAAATCTCCGAGAGCCAGGAGACATATTACGCAGAGTGGGTTTAGTCCAACCTCTAAATTACATCTTAGGGAAAAATTCTCAAATTTGAAGATAAACTCTCAATTTAAATTAAATTATTTTAATAATGACCCATAAGGCATAAACATAAATTAACTCATACTTTTAATATTTATAAATTATATGTAACATAATAGAAATTAAATTATAGCTAGTATATTTTGCTTAAATTTCCACATAATAAGGTAGCTAATATAAAAGAATAGAGCATTTCATAATTTTCATTGAACTCTACAGTACAGAAAATTTAGAAATGTACCCTATTTTAATTATATCCCTTTACAATTATCTATCTCGTGCAAGAACGATTTTTGCATCCTATTTTAATGACTATTCAGCAGAAAAACTAATTGGAATATAAAAAATAAAACAAACAATCTTGTTATATAGCTGCATGAATCTGCATCTGCATCTTAATTTTGTTCTCTTTTTACTCATTCTGTATATATCGCATATTTGATCTATTATTAAATATTTACTATTCACACTCATAATATATAACTCAGTAACTTATATATTCTTCATGTTTTCATTTTAGTTTGCTCCCAAATGGCTGTAAAATCCATCAGTAATGAACGTAAGGAATTATGTTTGCCATCCTTCTAACATTTATTCTGCTAATGAAATTTCAGATAAATTATTCCGACTGAATATTCAAGAGCTTTCTTTACTCCTGGAATTAACTCGTTTCAAATGTCATCAACCTCATGTAAAATTATCTCAATGATTCGAAATATAAATTATATAATATTACCTTCGCAAGTTATTGGTCAACATTTATATATTAACTTGATAATCTTGTTATTCGCATAACACAAAAAAATATTGAACCAAATTGCCTGAAATTTTGTGGGACGATTGATCAATGTCTAGGAACCATTAGGATATATTTTTTTAGTGATCGGATCAAAGGTCAAGATCAAGGTCATTTATAACTCAAGTAAGATGGGTGAGGTCATTTATGAGGGGCGGCAAAGGAATGCGGTGTACGAGTGCCCGTCGTCTAGTTCTAACTGTGAAACATTCGTAAGATTTAAAATACTGAAAATAGCAGTTCTCACTTATTTTAGGTCATGACATACGTGCGCGTAAGTTAGAGTCAAAGACTTTCCAACATTAAATGTTACAACTTTCCTCCTCACACATGTCAAAAGTTAAATTCGATTAACTAAAAGAACTCATAAGTTGTGCTAAAATATTTTTTCTACAGAGTGGGAGAAGAAGTTTTATAGTCCAAATATTGAATGTAATTCTGCAACAATTAAAGAACTGATGATAGTTGATGAATATTCTCAATCATAACAATTTTACCATCAACATATTCCTAATGGGTCGCAATAGTTCCACAATGTTTCTTCTATCTTTTCATTAAGCTTTATAATTAAGAATAGGTGTGGAAAAAAATTTCCATCCATCAAGAAAAAAGTTTTGGGACACTAACTCAATATTAAATATGAAATCAACTCTTTAAAGTAGTTTCATAATTCGCTGAGATACTAAGAACTAATAGTAAGTAGAACATCAGTTGCAATGTTTCACCCTGATGTGAGCTGCCAGTCCCACAAGTACGTTGCAGGACTTCTGACAACATATATTTACCCTGCAACGCATCTAACTATAGAACCAGAGAGTGCTGTCTCTCTCTGGCTATCTCGTATATCTTCGAAACCTGCCTTTCTAAATGCGGTTTACAGCCAGTTTTGATAACTCGTACCAGTGACTACTCTCTGGAGTCACCTCCTCCCAGTCATTTACTCTTCCCAAACGATAGACTTTAGTAAAAGTGAGTCATCCCTCCAAGCAACATGCCCATCACATTTAATGTTGACACACGATCCCTTGCGGGATTGCAGAGATTCATCTTTCATGTCGTAAGTGGTGTACAAAAATTCTCCAACAAGTTTGTCACTGTTTGTCAACAACAGCTTTGTACACCTCAAGTTTAGAAGAAACTTTCAAATCATCATCAATCCACACTCGCAATCTCAATAAGTTGCTTACTCTAGTTCGTTCTCTCAATATTAGCAATATTAAAAAAATATTTGTGCATCTCACGATATGTTGACTCCCTGCACCTTCCACATAGCAAGACAGCAAACACTACTGTTAGGAAGAGTGTATATAATAAATGACTTATAAAAATAATTTCAGAATTCTCTAAACTACGGTCGAGGAATATTATTTAGGTTCGTATTTAGTCACTTGTTTCTTATTTACAGTATTTTACTTGGCGATAAATGTATCGCCTTTTTTCACCGCTATGATGAAGATACTTTGTGCGATGTAAAAGGTTTGCTAATGGTGTAAACTCTCTTAAAAGTTTGCTAATAATACATACTTTCGTACAGGTCTGTTGGTAAATCTATTATTGCTCGAATGATTACATTGATATTATCCGATAAAAATATATTCATTGCAATCTGTATATATCACAACTTATAAGGTAATTACTGATGCACAAATAGTTTGATTAGTTAATGATTTTTAAAATCACTGCTGCATAATGTTATTGTTATAATTATTATATTTTTTGTATAAGAATTCAGTTATAAAGAAGTGTGTTGCTTCATATCCACAATAATATATTTTCCCCCGTTATATTTAATTTTTTTTCTATATTTTCTAATATACTAAAAATATACAAAGATATTATATAAGTAATAATTACATAATATTCATCCATATAATAACATTTTAGATTACCTTTGATCCTACAAAATAGTCTTCTATCAGTGTATGAATAATAGATATCATCACATGACTAATGTAACCATTCATCAAGCCTAATGAAAATATATAGATAAGATATTATCTGTAATGTCTTTCATGGTCACCAGAATGTGGAAATGTCTCTTGGTAAATCAGTACCTACATATTTGGTATATTTGGTCAGCAGTAAATATATAACAACAAAGCTTATTCACTATACCCAAGTGAGCATTTTTAAAATTTCGATATCTTGTTATTTCATTTTTAAAAAAATCATATTTTTTCACATTTCATTTTTATTTTCAAATAGAATAATGTTGAGATTGAAATTCAAAAAAACTTACTGGACAATCTTGAGAATTTCAACCTAAACCGATTAGCTTCTATAAATTTTTCTGTAGGACAAACCCCAATTGAGTCTATAGACTTGGCGCAAGTATGATTTGAGTAAAAAAGTTACCGAGATATTGGAGTAAACCAAAAAAACTTATCAGGTCGCTTCGGCAGACCAAGGGTCCCCCTGGCTATGACGAAGCCATATACCAAAATTGGGAGGCTATTACACAACATTAGGTCGTTCGGGGGAACCAAAGAGCTCCCCTGGCTACGACGAAGCCTTGTACCACAAATAGGCAATTAATTACACAACAACACAAAAACAAACAAAGTCCCCCCCCCCTCCCTACATTTCTTGCACCCCTGACCCAATTCCAGCTGCCACAGCGAACTGAAATTTTCTGTACGTTTTCATTTGACTGTTTTCTAGCGAACTAAAGTAAAAAAATCGTTAAAAATTGCAAAAAACTACCATATAATCCCCTTAATATTACACATATATAAAAGGGGATTATATTTCAAATGAAATTTGATACACGAGTATATCAATACACCATATATAGTGAGTCAATTAAGAGATTTATTTTGTGACATTATGTGTGGTTGAATTCTACATCGTTAAAATAATGGAAGTAATTTCAGTATAGTTATTCTAAGTGCATCGCACTGCAATTCTGAGACACTAAAGTGCATTGCACTGAAACATTTTCACGCTCTTGAAACACATAAGTGAATTAAAATGCATTTCTCCTTCCTTTCCTTTCATCTGGTGGTGACAGACTTTAAGATCACAAACAAAACTAAAACTTTTCATATGCTGAATATTTCTGACAGCTTCTAATTATTTTCTACTACAACTGCAATCATTATATTATGATAGTTGCTGCGTTAAATTAATATGCAAAACTATTAATATGTTAACTTGAATACAAACAGTTGAAATAATTTCGCTGAATTTCATTAGTTTTCAATTAGAATTTTTGCAAATTGAGAAATTCAAAACACCATTATTTTAATCCGATCATATTACTAAGAAACAGCTTGAAATAATCAAATGAATAGCAACTTTTTAATAAAAAAATCATACGCGTAAAAATTACAAATAGGGAGTTTCATTTGCGACCTTTCATCGTATTTGCGTGCAAATTTTCAATGAATTTATGATAAGTATTCCCATTTCAAACGATTAGTCAAAATAAGAAACACTTGATGATATTTAACAACATAAAACACCAATTTCAGAAGTTGTTACTTAAAAAAGGGTAAGATAGAAGTTGAGAAGTATATCATAGATTTGATTAGTGTGGTGTTTTTAATTTTAATGAAACACAGAGAAAAGGCTTATCAAGATTTTTTAATTATAACAAAGGAAAAGATTATTTAACCAGATATCCATTTTACACACTAAATTATTTAATTAAATAATAAGATTGAGGATGTCACATGATAACACTGTTATTAAAAGCAGTTCTTAATTAAAAACATGTGTCAAATTAATTAAATAACGAAAAATGAACAATGACGAATTTTCTTCTAAAGGATTCTAGTTTTGAGACTGATTAGTTTATTGAAAGCTATGATTTATATGACAAATTCTCAGATTTTTTTTGCTATCAGTTCATTTTTTCATACAAAAGAAATATTTGAAAAAATTTGCTTCTATTTTTAAATTATTTGATGAGAAATAATTGAAACAAATAATCGGATGGATCCAATTGCTTTCAAAACGTTTGAAACCTCTTTTGTTTTGCCCCCGCAACTGAAAAAAAGTACAAAAATCAAATATGAAGTTTGAAATTACATGATGTTTAAACTATACTAATATAGTTTAAACAGTTAATACACAGTTAATGTATTGTCAATTAATTGAAATTTGTATTAACAAAGATCCTTTCCATGTTAATTAACAAAATCGTGTGATAACTAACAATTTCGACTTTTAGATTTTTTGATATGGATCTTGAATATATATATATTTTCAATCAGATAGTTTGATGTGCTGTACACTTCATGATTGTTTAATGACACGGGGTAGCAGTTTGGGGATGGCACACCACCCGCATACATATTTTCCTGTAATGCCACTATTGGGGGTGTCACTAAATTAATATAGGTATATTGAATTCATTATGAATCTCTTAAATGAATGATATGCGGAACTAGAATACCGACATTTTTTTTCAGTTGCTGAGGCAAAACGAAATAGATCTATGATTTCATTTACAGGCATATAAACTCTAAAAAGATATCATGATTCAGTAATTAAAATCAATTACAATCACGAACTAGATGACGGGCACTCATGGAGCACATACCTTCGCCGTCGTTTATAAATGACCTTGACCTTTACCCTGTTCACTCACAAATCTAAAACACTGGTTCCTAAATAATGACCATCATTTCACCAAATTTTAGGCAATTTGGTTGAATATTTTTTGAGTTATCGATTTATATATACATAAATAACAAGGACCTTGAGCTTTGACCTGATCGCTCCTAAAATCTGATAAGATTATGAATAAATAAATGCCACCTAAAATATAACCTTTCGCAATCTACGAAGTTAATAACAAATCTATGGACATTACAGATTCGAAATAAATTTCTATTAAATTTGAACTTCAAAACATCTTCGATAACTTTTAATTCATGATTGAATAGAATAGAAATTAAAGTAATTTTCAAACTGTCTTTGTAGATATATCTGATTATAAAACTAATTAACCGGTTGAGTTCGTACAGCGAGTGAATCCGTACAGGGCCATAGCTCAACACCTATTATGTTCTAACCTATTGAAATTTGAGTGATCCCATACATTATAAAAACGATCAACAAATTTCAGCTCGTGACGGTGTAGTATGTTCCTTCGGTGAGAGGTCATATATTTTTAGCACTAAAGGGATATTTTCTCACTACTTGAGCTTAGCTATAGTAATTATAATATACTATCTAGAAACTTTATATGAAATACTAGTATTCACTAGGATATTCTCTATGTATGTAAACGTTAACATTAGTTAAAACTCATTAAAATCTGATGTATTCCATTTTGAAAATAAAATAGTGGTGAGGGGTGTCATCGTACAAATATGTACGGGCACATCCTCCTCTGTACGGTCTCACCGGTTCTAGGTTAATTCGCCGAAAACACATTCACCGAAATCAAATTCGCCGAAAACACATTCGCCGCTTGACACATTTGCCGAACGACACTTTCGCCGAAAAATATGATTATTTAAAAAGGTAAACAAATTTATCTCATATGTCCAGATGAAATTACATAGAGATGAACTTACATATAAGTCTATAAATTACTTTACAATGTTCTACATAATTATTGGTTAAGCTTTATGGAATTCACGTTATTTTAATTAACTCATATAATATAATTGCTGCATTATTTGTGTCAGTTTATTAACTATATGTTAATCCAATTTTCTGTGTAAAATTATCAGTTATAAAAGAAAATAGATTTCCACAAATTTATTTCTAGGTTTCAAGAATATTCATTTACTATTACCTTCATAAAATATTGACAATATGGTGAAATATAATTGAGTACAAAAAGAAGTCAAAATCAATTTTGTTCAGCAACTATTTTTAAAAAAATGAAAAATTTATGTTAGAATAAATATATTAAATGTCTCTAAATCTTCAATTTTCGAGATTGAATATCTCGAAAACCTAGAAATAAATCTGTTATATCAACTTCCTATTTTTACTTATATACACTTCTCCATATTGTCAATATTTTATAAATGGAATAATTTATATGTATTGTCATCTATATGGTATTTCATCTGGACATATGAGATAAATTTGTTTACCTTTTTAAATATTCATATTTTTCGGCGAAAGTGTCGTTCGGCGAATGTGTCGTGCTGCGAATGTGCTTTCGGCGAATGTGTTTTAGGTGAATTTGTTTTCGGCGAATATGTTTTCGGCGAATGGAACAGTCACCGGTCTCACCCCACTATGTAAGAATTCACCTCTATATTTATTTTTCATATATGCCTTGAGTATATACACGTAAAAGAATGAAACAGTATTCTTTCTGTTATGTAGAACAGGCGTATAACGTCTGGGAAAATGGAACAGCAGTATACGTAAACCTGCTAAACTGTATAAGGTTCCTCCGATGACGCTGTAAGATGCCACAGAGAGATCCAGAAATGGATCAGAATTTGATAAGCATAAATTAGAAAAGAAAGCTTTTACCAGCGAAATAGTAAAGGACGGCGGTTTTCCAGAATATGCTGAGAATAGTTCAAATAATCATCAGCGCAACCAAGTAGAAAATGCGCCATCAACCGAGCCTGCTCCTACTTCACTATCCATCGAGACTGCTCCTGCTTCACCATCTGTCAAGCCTGCTCCTACTTCACCATCCACCGATCATTCTCCTACTTTACCATCAATCGAGCCTGATCTTACTTCACTATCCACCGAACATGCTTTTACCACACCATCCTCTGAGCCTGCTCCTACTTAACCCGCCACCAAACCTGCTCCTACTTCACCCTCCACCAACCCGCCACCAAGCCTGCTCCTACTTCACCCTCCACCCTACTTTACCATCCACAGAGCCTTCTCTTACTTCTACCGGGACCGAGGCTTCTCCTATTTCACAATCCACCCAGCCACAACCAGAACCCTCTACATCAAATGTTCCAGTTTTAGGAACATCTTTTGAAAACAATCGGCCATTCGAAAAGGCTCCTCCTATAAAGTGCAGCAACAGAGACAGATAACCAATAAGGGCAATGATAACAATAATTAATACCCTAGAAAAAAAGTTACTGATAGAGAAACGAATTTCAACAAAGAAAACTCAAATTCACCAGTGACAAAGCGTAGGCTTACGATGGAAATTGACGCTCTATGATCTAGTTCGGAAGACATCGGTGATGAAGCCTTTTGCGATTTTTTGTTATCTCAAAAGGGTTTTAGTTCACAGGAAATCTATACAGGGTGTCCCAGAAAAAAGTGTACCCAACTATAAATAATTTGTATATTTCAATAACTTCTGAAGATACAGTTTTATTTCAAGTATCATTTTGTATGCTGAGCCCTTTTTCACCAACAGTTAAATTATTATAAATTGTGAATATTGTAACGATTTTATTAATGTGTGGTGAAAATGGTTTTTCGCGAATGGTCAGAAAATAGACAATGAAGTAAGTTCTAACAATAAAATTATTTGACAAAATCCCTTAAACAAAATTTATTTATTTCCAGGTTATAAAAGCACACAAAGAACTATTCCATTAATTAAATATTAACCATATGTAGAAATGTGTTTACGTACAAAAAGGGAGGCACAAGTAATAATTTTAACAAGAGTCGTTCAGGCCACCACCACAAAGTGAAAGTTAGAGTGACGGTATAATTTCCACAGTGATGAAGTCAGTCAGGATATTCTGAGAAGCAAATTGCCGAATGGTGTGATTAAATTACTTCTCCGTCCATATAAAATACAGTTTCTTCTCTCATGACAATATCTTTCCCACAACAAACATGTCTTTTCAAGAACCAGTTGACTAAATTTTTATGGCGTGGAAAATCTGTTACAAGAAGTTTTTGTTCATATTCATAAAAATGAGTAGAAATAGTTTAGCACAGATACACAGATTAGTTTATTGTGTTAATTACATTAGTTAATGAGGCTTTACCTGATGATAAAATATCTATATTGCCGATGTATAATATTTCTTGAAATTGTACCTAACTATTTACCTCAATTAATTGCTTGTAAACACTACAGAATACAATTAGCTATTTTTATAAATTATAATGAATGTTATGTTAATGAAGATATTTAATCGGCTTATTCTTTTATTACCTCATTATTGCACCATTAAAATGGTTACTTATCTCCTGAAATGATGCATGTGGATGTGTTTACTTTTCTTGATCCAATGATTAAAATATACATAGTAAGATATACAAAGTAGAAGTAAACATAGTAAAATATACATAGTAAGATATTCAAAGTAAAATAAACATAGTAAGATATTCAAAGTAAAATATACATAGTAAGATATGCAAAGTAAAATTTAATAAACATAAATCTGAAAATCTGAAAAAACCTTCAACGCAGAGTTTGAATAACCTCTAATGAAAAAAAAAATAGTAAATTATATATAGAAAAATATACATAGTAGGATATAAAAAGTAAAATAAACATAGTAAAATATACATAGTAAGATATACAAAGCAAGACATGCAAAGTAAAATATACATAGAAAATAAACAAAGTAAAATGGACATAGTAATATATACAAAGAAAAATATACATAGTAAAATACACAGTGAAATACACATAGTAAAATATACATAGTAAGATATACAAAGTAAAATATATGTACATGGTAAAATATACATAGTATGATATACAGGGTTCGGAGAAAGTCCTCGATCAAATTTAATTTTTAATTTAAAGATGTTATTTATTTACCAAATTTATCCATTTATATCTCATTCTCTTCCTATAATCATATACTTTAATGTACTAGGTCTAAATTTTGTTAAATTTACATTGCCTTTAGTAAAAATAAGTCAACGTGAGGCTATTATTCAGCTACACTGCTCGGGGAAGACAAACCCAGATATTATTAACCTGTTAAAAGCACCGAAATCGACTGTTAGGGATGCTGTTAAACTCTACGAAGAACTGGAGACAACAGGTGATCGACTCAGGTGTGGACCACCTCGCACTGCACGCACTCCAACCAAAATCAAAGCCATTAGGTAACGGATAAGGAGGAACCACAAGGAAAGCATAAGAGGGATGGCTAAGAGTATGAATATCGACGAAAACAGTATGAGAACCATCGTCAAAGAACACCACAAGTTGTCCTCCTTCAAAATGACAAATATGCAACAGCTCACGGACTTGCAGAAACAGAAAAGGCTGGACAGATCAAAGATTCTTTTGAGTGCAATGAAAGATGGAACGTATGATGGTGAGATCGCCTTTTCAGATGAGAAAATATTCACTGTGGGGGCCAAATTCAACTCCCAGAACGACAGAATTTTGGCAAAAAGTGCTGACAGTATACCTCCATCCCTAAAGACTGTTTTCCGTCGCCAAAAGCCTGCCTCTGTGATGGTTTGGGCTGCCATCTCTGAGTGTTGGAGATCTCCTCTCATCTCCTCTCAGGGGCTAAAGTTAACGCAAAATCGTATATCGAGGATATTTGACTCCAGGACAAGTCAAGATTAATTGAAGCACTTCAAGGACAGGCTTTTTACCTTTCAACAGGACGATGCGCCCTCGCACACAGCGAACAAAACTCAGGATTGGTGTGAGCGTCACTTTCCTGCGTTTTGGAGGAAGGAATTGTGTCTGGACCTGAACCCTCTAGACTTTTGTGTGTGGTCCATCTTGGAGAAGGAAGCGTGCGCTACAGCTCATTATAGTATGGAAACTCTGAAAAAGTCCCTGGAGCGACAATGGGTCAAAATTCCCCAAGAAACGTTCCGTGCCGCAGTAAAGAGAGAGTAATCGCCGCCAATGGTGGTCATATTGAAAAATAATTGGTAGAACTGTTGAATGGGTTTATTGAGATATTGTGTGATAAGTTTTGTTTTATTTCATCCATCACAACTCATTAAATTAACATTTTTATATGATCGGGGACTTTCTCAGTACCCTGTACATAGAAAAATATACATAGTAAAATATACATAGAAAATATACGAAATTAAATAGACATAGTAAAATATACATAGTGCGGACGTCAAATTTACCTCCTATTTTTCGTTTGTTTTCAATATAGATTAAAATATCATAGTTACTCTGGTAAGATATTAGGCTGAAAAGGACTGAACACACGCAACTAATGACTAATTATTATGCTCCAACACTCCTAACGAATTCCTTCTTTCAATAATCATTGCTCAATCTATCAAATATTGTAAAACTACTGTAAATTAATATAATGACTATATTTGATAATAGCTATTTCATAACACATATACACCAAATTATTTGCTTTAAAGATCAGTCGATTTCATACGCACCTTTTGTGCGCAGCTACTCCCCCCCCCCCCCCCCCCCCCCCGCCGCTGAGAAGATAGTTTAGACAGTTAAAAGATTGTTGATAGGATAAATATGTATAAGAATTGTATAATATATAGATTAATATTATAATGTTTATATTTAAAGTACATAAATGTTAATAATACCATATATGTATTTGACCAGATGTTCTGTACTAACAATTATTTGAAAAAAAAAACACGCACGCACACTCATGGTCACTGTAACAAACTTTAATAATTAATAATTTCCTTCATAATTGCTCCAATGATCTAAATTTATATTCAATAATTCAATATGCATTCATTAATCTTTTAGTTATATCATGAACATCAAAAACTAGTAAAAGTTTATATTTAAATATAACTATTGAAATATTGTGAATCTGGCAATAATAACTAACAAGCCAGCGTCAGTTCAACAGGTGGAAACATTCAGTTGAATTATGTAAATAATATTAACTATTGCCTTACTAAAAACCATTTGCCTAATTAGATGCCTTCTAAATTTAACCTATTCATATTTCCATTACTTGTCTGATTAAATTCTATGTTGTTTTCTATTATTTTCTAGACATTAGCATAAATAAAGCACATTCCTTTAGATACAAGGGATTATGACCCTTAATCACACCAAAGTTTATTAACTATTGTAAAAACTATTAAAATGTATGTCACTCATTAAAAATGAATAATTTCATTTTAAAATTAACAATATAAAATTGCATATATGAGGGCTATCCCGTAATCTCACTCATTGATAACATTGATACTGTAATGAGAAAAAGTACTGGAGAGCCTTCACAAAATAATCCACCCTTTAGTGTTTTACCTCAGAGCCGGCAAACTCGAAGAGTAACATACGGGAAGGAAATGCGAACGCCAGGTGAGACTCACATGAGGTTTCTCCTGTGGGTCACGTTTTTTAAAATATATCTATTTTAATTAGGATTTTTCCTAATTAAAAAAGCCATTTTAAGACGTTTTTCACGAATACCATTTGTTGTGAAAACTCTTCGTTTTCGAGATATAGGACAATTAATTTTCCAAAAGGTTAGGTTATGACCATTTTGTTTGGGGGTCTGGAAAGGTACATCTGCCGTTTATTTCAAATATAACATCACAAATACGTATATCGGGGGGCGTGCCGCCCACCGAACCCCCCTGCCAGGTCATTCAACAATCATGAAGTGTGCAGTACAACAACTAGCGGATACAACAAATTACATTAACAGTTTCATGTCAAAATAATCTAAAAGATATATATATCTTGAAGTTTGCACCTTAATATTATACTATTAGAAAACGCTAATCACACTCAAATTAGTTAAGTGTGACCCACAGGTGGTGACCACCTACGGTTCACATGAGTACCTATAGTGTGACCCACAGGTGGTGACCACGTACGGTTCTCATGAGTATTAAATGAGTAATCTATTCATTTGAATAAATATCAAGTATTGATTTAAATATCTTGAAGTTTGCATTTTAATATTATACCATGAGAATACTATTAGAATATGCCAATCACACTCAAATAATATAAATGTGACCCACAGGTGGCGACCACGTACGGTTCACATTAACTAGTCTAAAATACTAATATGCTCGCTTATACATTGAATGTATTACTTTTATTGAGCAATAGGAAGTAAATGATATTCTTGAACACGAATATGTAATCAAAATTGCAAAAAGTTAATTACAACTTTGTTTACTCAAAGAAATGTGAACCACAGGAGAAACATCCTGTGAGTCTCACGTGGCGTTCGCACTTTGTCCCCGTATTATGAACTCGAATTCACTCTCTTCTGACTCAACCACTACGGACAGTAACATTGGTGTGTGATGCTGCTGTGCTAATTTATAAATACGTTATCTGTTTCATACAAGCCTATTCTGAAGCCCAGTTGACATAGCCTATAACTATCAGAATGGCCAGCTGAAAACGCAGCAGCCATGGTGGGATATCAGTAGTTCTAGCCAGCATGGAGTCAGTGATCATTTTCTGTGGAACCTGTGGAGGAAAGTTTGCCCTCTATGCCTATGAGGCTAAGGCACTGTGAGAGAGGACTGTAGCAGCTTTGATGGGATGAGACAATCAAAATATGGATGGTAAGGTTTCCCTACCTTTAATCTAATTAGGGTGCTTTGTTGTTTCTGAGTGAGATAGGGAGAAAGAAATACTAATTGAACTTCTTTAACTTAGAATAACTACCTAATTACCTATTATAACTTTGAATAACTATCTAATTACCTATTATAACTTTGAATAACTAATTGCCCATAACCTAATATAACTTTGAATAACTAATTGCCTATAACCTATTATAACTTTGAATAACTAATTGCCCATAACCTAATATAACTTTGAATAACTAATTGCCTATAACCTATTATAACTTTGAATAACTAATTGCCTATAACCTATTATAACTTGAATAACTAATTGCCTATAATCTATTATAACTTTGAATAACTAATTGCCTATAACCTATTATAACTTTGAATAAATAATTGCCTATAACCTATTATAACTTGAATAACTAACTGCCTATAACCTATTATAACTTTGAATAACTAATTGCCTATAACCTATTATAACTTGAATAACTAATTGTCTATAATCTATTATAACTTTGAATAACTAATTGCCTATAATCTATTATAACTTTGAATAACTAATTGCCTATAATCTATTATAACTTTGAATAACTAATTAACTATAAACTGAAACTCTGAAATTACTGAATATTTAACTTTGCAAAATTTATATTCAGTAGCTTTGACTAGTCCACTACAATTTTCCTTATTTAATGCTATCCTTCCTATACTAGTTAATATCTTTTCCAGGTTCCATTTTTGCATTGTGGGTCTGGTGTCCGCAGAGATTGCTATGATCTTGGCGAGTGCATCACCGAGTGTCTGTCTGAGCGATCTTACCATAGATTCGGATCTGCCAAGCCGGTATGACTAAAATTAACTTCACCCATCTGTTTTCAATTAATAATCACCTACCTAAATAGTGATTTATGACTTTAAAATAAAAATAGTTCTTATTGAATTATTATGATAGAAACTCTTACTGTTAGGATTTGATTTTAATAAATTATTAGTAGTAAATATTTCTTGTGCTTCTTTATACTGGCATGTCTCGGCTTATTTGATATCACTAGATGTATTTATTTATATTAGGTTTCTTAAACTTGTATATAGTTTTTAGATTATATGTAATGCAGAAAATTAATCATCTTGATTGTATTTAGAAGTTTTAGAAGTCCTGTGCATCAGTTAGATGCTATTTAACTATTTATAATGACTTAAAATACCCTTTACATGTGATAATATATTTAAGAATGCTGTTACCTATTTTATTATATTACTTATATATATATATTACCTATTAGGTAATATTTATACAAAAATTCGTGATGCCATACGAAAAAGATCAAACTAATAAATAGGCCAGCTACTCATAAAATATGTTTTCGAATGTCTTATATCATTTTTTTTATATCATATATGTTATTTTTTGTATATTTATTATTTATTCTAGTAGTTACATCATGAATGTTTATTGTAATAAAATGTGTCTTTGATTAATATATGTGTAATTAGGATTTTATTGAAATAAAATATAATTTGATTGATTATTCACAGTCTCAATAGGATATGCGTCAAGAATTTGAAATATAAGAGGAGGAAAATAAGTTGGAAAACTTATACCTCTTGGAAATTGGTTAAAAGGAGGAAAATAAGTTGAAAACTTATACCTCTTGGAAATTGGTTAAAAGGAGGAAAATAAGTTGGAATACTTATCTCTCAAAGGAAGTTGGCTCGAAGGAGGAAAATAAGTTGAACACTTATTCCTCAAAGGCTATTGGAATTGAAGTAAACTTTTCTCTCACCTCTTTTCAGTAATCCTTGGTCGAGGTTAAAGTTACATATTTTTCTCTTCTCTTTTCAGTAATTCTTGGCTGAGGTCAAAGTTACATCTTTTCTCCCCTATTTTCAGTAATCCTTGGCTGAGGTCAAAGTTACATCTTTTTCTCCCATCTTTTTAAGTAATTCTTGGCTGAAGTCAAAGTTACATCTTTTTATCCTCTCTTCAGTAAATCTTGGCTGAGGTCACAGTTACATTTTTTTTTCTCCCATCTTTTAAGTAATTCTTGGCTGAGGTCAAAGTTACATCTTTTTCTCCCCTCTTTTCAGTAATCTTGGCTGAGGTCAAATTTACTTTATTTATCTCTCTTTTAAGTAATCCTTGGCTGAGGTCAAAATTACTTTATTTATCTCCCCTCTTTTGAGTAATCCTTGGTTGAGGTCGAAATTACTTTATTTATCTCCCCTCTTTTGAGTAATCGTTGGCTGAGGTCGAAATTACTGTTCCCCTTTTCTGTAACTATTGATTGGATGGACGCACAGATTTACATTAAAAGTCAGTGATTAACCAACAGGTCTTAGTTACTGCCTTCCTCTGTAACTCTTATACTCCGTACTTTCCCCTCTTCTGTGATATATGGCTAACGTCAAACTCACAGTATTCTCTTCGATAGTCTGACGTACAAACTTAAACATATGTACCTTCTTTATTATTATTAAATAACTTAGAGGTTGTACTTTTAGATAATATATGGTAAGTATTTATTGATTTATTGTTACTAAAGAATCGAGTATTTAATTTGCCCTCTGTTGTAGTTTCCTGTTACAATAGTAGAATATAGAAAGTAAAATATACACAGTAAAATATAAATATAGTGAAATATACGTAGTAAAATATACATAGTAAAAAATTTGTTGCAAAATATACATAGTAACGCTATTGAGGTGAAGTGAAGAAAGTGAAAAGATTATAGTGAGACAGTGAAAAGATTATAGTGAGACAGTGAAAAGATTATAGTGAGACAGTGAAAAGATTATAGTGAGACAGTGAAAAGATTATAGTGAGACAGTGAAAAGCTTATAGTGAGACAGTGAAAAGACTATAGTGGGACAGTGAAAAGATTATAGTGAAACAGTGAAAAGATTTTAGTGAGACAGTGAAAAGATTATAGTGAGACAATGAAAAGCTTATAGTGAGACAGTGAAAAGATTATAGTGTGACAGTGAAAAGATTATAGCGAGACAGTGAAAAGATTACAGTGAGACAGTGAAAAGATTATAGTGAGACAGTGAAAGAATTATTTAAAATAGATTGCAACTTGTTGGAATAATATTCCCCACATCAAAAAGAGTTTTTCAACTTATTAAAACTGGTTTTCAATCTTTAATCATATAATAAGTATTTCATTTACTGCTTTACATGTGATTCATTCATAACAATTTTCAAGTGTTTGAAAATATTTTATTTCAATTAACATAATTTAACTATTACTTTTTAATACGGGACGCAGCTGCAATAAATGATTTATATCTTCATATTTCATAATAATTGTTTCTTCATTTGACATCTCACTTGAAGAGCAATGTTAATATTCTTGAAAATCGTCACATTATTCGGAATTCCATTCCATTAAATTTAGATTATCAATATGTATTCAACCTGAGAAATTAATTGGAAAGTTATTGAATAATATTATTCAATTATATTCAATAAATGTTAATACGTTTATTATGTGTAAATTTGTTTATAGCAATATTGAAAGTGGAAATATTTTTAAAATATGAAATCAAATTCTGCAGACGCAATATAGACCAGATAAATAGATCTTTCAAATATATATTAATTGAACACTCTGGTATAGCGAATTCAACAATAGTTTATGAAAAGTGCGTGCAATATACAATTAAAAAAAAGGAAATTAAGAAAACCTTCAGATTTTCATGGAAATTTGAATAATAATAAATTCCGTTGCCAGTAAATTCCACCAAGAACCACCGTGGAATATTCCACCACTGTTTAATTCATTTGGTGGAAAGATTCGCTGACTATTTACAAACAAATATACGTAGAGAAGTCTCGTGGAGGAATTTAACCGGCCACAAATAAATGCTTTCAATAATCTATTGAATTTACTATCAATTTTTAATATACTCTACCTGTCTACAGATTAACAATATAGTGCAGAGTTTCCCAACCTTTTTCTTACCATGTACCTACCCCTTTACCATTTTAATACCTAACTATGTAGCCCTACATTTTTTTAAATAGATATTCCAGGTTAATTAACAAATTTTCATACAATTCTTTATATTTCTTTGTGAATTATAACGATACTTTTCGTTTTCTGCCTCCAAATTAATGAGTCAAGCATGTCTGTACCAATACTCGTTAGAATAATTTTAATTATTATAGTCCCGCGGACTTTAATTGCTACCGTGCAGCGGAAAACTATTCAATAATTAATGAATGAATATGTATGATTTCACATAAATAGCCATTACCAATTGATACGAAAATTCAAATTTTCTAAGCCAAATACTTGTAAAATGATTATAACAATCAGAAGTCTTTTGATCAAGAGATTCAGAGTTTTATCTGTGAAGCCATGTGAAAAAGTATCACCCTACTCGACCAGTGGAAAGTTTCAAACATGTTTAAACCTGACTGTTCATTATAATATTTTCAAACTGGAATATTACTATCTTCAATATGGGTCACCTATAGAATCAGCATCCCAACTTCACTTCTGTCCGATCCTCACCCCAATGAGTCCACTCCTATACAATCTGCATCCCAATTTCACTCCACTGCAATCCACACCTCTTTGATTTCACTCCTGTACATTCCACACCCCAAGATTTCTCTCTTGTACAAATCTGCCTCCAAAGGATGATTTCACTCCTGTAGAATACCCGCCCCAAAATTTCACTCGTGTACAATCCACACTCTTATGATTTCTCTCCCATACAATCTGCATCCCAAGATATCACTGCTGTAAAATTTGCCACAATGATTTCACTCCTGTACATTCACATCCCATGATTTCATTCTGTACAATCCGCACCACAATGATTTCACTCCTGTGCAGTTCGCACCCCAATGATTTCACTCCTGTACAGTTCGCACCCCAACATTTCACTCCTGTACAGTTCGTATCTCAAGATTTCACTTCTGTACAATGCGCTCCCCAATGGTTTCACTCCTGTACAATCCGCTCCCCAATGGTTTCACTCCTGTACAATCCGCTCCCCAATAATTTCACTCCAGTACAATCCGCTCCCCAATGGTTTCACTACTGTACAATCCGCCCGGCCCTGGTGATTTCACTCCTGTATAATCCGCATCCCAATGATTTTACTCCTGTACAATCCGCACCCTAATGATTTCACTCCTGTACAATCCGCACCCCAAGATTTTATTCCTCTACATTGTACAATCCACACCCCAAGATTTTATTCCTGTACATTGTATAATCCGCACCTCAAGATTTGGGGTGCACCTGCACCCCAATGATTTCACACCGGAATCTACATACAGGCGCTCCTGATTTTGTACCTTATCATGTTTTTTTTTTGTACCTGAGTACTCGATTGTTATTTTGAAAGGAATATTTAAGTACATGATTAAATATATTAAGCTCGTTATGTTATAACAAGAAAGCAGTACATACTTAAAAGTTAACGAATGTTTTGGCTTACCCAATACAGGCTATATTATTAGCTCCACCCATCTCACCGGGTCTCGAGAATGATGTTTATCGGTCCTCGACTATAAAAAGGTTGCCGACCACAGCGTTTGACTCTTTTCCAAATATTTTACGATGATTGATCATAAGGTGCTTAGCAGTGCACAAATTATGACTTTTTAAATGAATATTTAGCGAAATTTTATAAATATATATTGATGTGAATGTTACTTTGAAACTATTAGGATGTTTAATTTTCTTACTGAAACCGCAAATGTACCCCCTGAGATAAGCAAATGTACCCCCAGGGGTTACATGTACCCCAGTTGGGAAACCCTGTTATAGTGAATATATTAAAGTAAGTATTTATTTAGATTTTTACTTGAAATATCAATTTTTGAAATTAAATATTAATGATATACCAATGTTGTCGTGACATACCTACTTAAAAATAGGCGCAGTGTTATGGCAGTCCTGTGTAGGCCTGCTATAGACCTTAGAATTCACTACCACTATTTTGAAAATCGGTTTCATGCTTCAATATATTTCTTAAAAATAGAATTGAAAGAACAAATAAGTGCAAAATGACACGAAAATTAATAAAAGATTAAACTCAATGTTTTTTTCATTAATGAATCTCTTAGTTTACATGCAAAAAAGAAACAATGGTTTCTATATCTGTTTTCCATTGTATTCACTGGTCATTTACTTATATTAAAAACTTTCCACATTGAACATATCTGCCAATAGTGAAATATCAATATTTCGTGTGTCAAAATAAGAATAACATTAATATTATATCTTTGCTTGGTTTTGAGACAACTCGCCGCCAGAAACAACCGGCCGCGTGATTTATGTTTTACTGGCGTTCACGTCATTTACATTTGAAAAGTTTTAATTGTGAACTATGCTTTATTTATGTAGTACAAGACTGACGTAAAATAATATTTCTATCATTTTCTTTATTTCCTTTGTTGTCATATTTGTTCTGTGAAGATATTCTAAGCCACAAAGATACTATATCTATTATTTTTAATGTAGTGGAGGGTTGCGATATGGAACTAAAGGCCATATCGCTGACGTCAAAAACAATCAAGTATAAGAAACAGGAAGAAGAAGAAAGCACTTACCACCAGTTGGGAACAAAGCTCATGGATGCAAAAAAGCTGCTCCGTGAATGCAGTCACTCACTAAGAAGGCAACGAAAAGAGACACAAGACCGTTGGCTGCACTCATGGATGGAAGAGGAAAATGAAGGGATGATAGCAAATGATGCCTACGAGCCTACCTAACAAAAAATCTAAGACCTCGTAGCTGAAGAGCATAACCCTAGCGCTATCTTCTAAGACTGCAAGTAGCGATAAAATATTATAAATATTGTGAAATGCAACAACTCAATTCACAATCCAAGTTATAACAGTTCTGGGCCAATTGACGCCATCTCTTCTCTTCCATTCACCACAGACAGATTCAGGATAAAGCCTCTGCGTGGGGACAAGAATTATTAAATTGCAATGAAATTTTTGGAAAATGAAAATGCCTAATGCTTATTAGACAATCTATATTTGAAGGTTCTACTCAATAACAAAGAAAAATGTGTCAAAAAAATTTGAAAACATTAAACTGAATGCTTACATGTTTTTTAAAACAAAAATTAATTGTATGACTGTTAAATTAAAATTTTACTTTTTCTTTTTGGCAAGTTTTTATTGTTTTGTTTTTTACTCTTAATTAATTTCCATATATCAAGATCAGTGTTAGAAACTTAGGATTTTATGGCATTATTAAAACCATATCATCTACAAGATGTAAAAATGCGTCTTCAATATCGGCAGGTGGAACAATCGCAAGGGCTGTAATGAATTTCATTCTTGTGTTGAAAACAGTATCTGCACATAGCATCTTTCCACCTCCGTAGAGTAAATGTTTTCTGAGAAATGAAATAATTAGCCTGTCAAAGTTATTAAGGGGACCGTACTTGGGGAAAATCACATAATTTTATTTTTTTTATTTATTTCGTAAATAGCTACCTAGTACCCTTCCAGATGTTTGAGTGAAATATCAGAGCTATAGTGCGACTATAACCCACTGGGGGGAGAGATAAAGGGAGGGGGGTGCGGTGAGAAATGGTATGGCGCTAGATGTTTCATGCACACCCTATCAGCCACTAATAATTCGTAATAATTAAAGTACCTCCTACTCACATCACAAAGCACAGGTATTGTTAGCAATTCTACTCAGTGGCACTCGATATCTCATAAAGGAAGGTGTTGGGTGTCAAACTTTGATTATTAGTGTTGTGTACATATGCTCTGCCTGTGTGATTGTATTTGAATCTGCTTCTGCGTGCAAACCTACCTGCTGTTCCTCTGTTTCTTGCATCATAAGCGTTTTATGCTTCTGTATCTTCCTGCATATCCTTGTGAAAATTGCCTTGATTCTCACACTAAGTTTTTTCTATCAAAAAAGTTTCTGTGTCATTGAAATTCTTCTTTGGTATTAGGATTTTTTTGTCATGTGGCAAAGATCTTATTTTCTTTGTTGTAGCGGACAGTAAATTAGCTGTTGTCTTGAAAGGACCTTCAATGACTCCTTTGATGATACTGGGGTTGATCTGTGGACCCAATATTGTTAAATACATTGATGTATTCATAAGATCTTTTGCGTGCTTTTTTAATCTGCGTGTGTATGATGCATCGCTTTCAGTTGCTGTCCTTATTGGAAATTGGGCGTTCATTGTGTCGTCATTTAAAATATACTCTGTGACCTCGCCAATTTTTGCCAATGTACTTAATATATCACTGGCAGCTGTAGTTTCATCTTTCAATTTATTAGTGTATAATTCATGACATACACTGTAGATATCCTTGCTGTCTTTCTGCACATATATGTCTTCTAGTACCGTGCATATTTCTTGGTATGTGCTATCTTTAAATGTTTTACCGTTAACAACGTTATTAACAGTAATTTGAAAATCTCCTAGCTTGCAATCAGCGCTTCTGAAAAGTATCTTCTTCTTTTCTGTGTCGTCCTTATCCCCTAAGCTGGATATATGATTATTTAATAGACTTAGATGTTGTTTAAACGTATTCTTTTCCTCGAAAGCTGGATCTTCTGGCCTTCTTCTTCCTCTGAATATCGGCAACGAATCAGAATTAATTATTGTCGTACTCCTGCTCTTAATTATCTCTTGGAGTTGAGCTTGTGTTAATTCAACCGACATTTTTTCTGTGTTGGTTTGTTTCTCTTTCCTATGTGTGTTCTGTTTCTGTTCTATGTGTATTTCTTTGGGGGGTGTTTTGGGGGGTGTTTTGGGGGATGTAATGTTCTGTTTAGTTTTCTGTATTCTCGGTTTAGTCTTTCTTCCATATCTAAGTTCTACAGATTCAGAATTTATCGCTTCGTCTTCTGAAGTTGGCATGTGTTTTCAATCCTAATGAAGTGTTATTGTGTACTTAAACAAGTGTAGTGCACGTGTAATCACAAATTACGAAAAAGAAAAAAAATAATATCCTAAAAAAATAATCCTTCAAACATAAAAAATAATCATTCAAATAATAAATAATAAATAAAATATAATTATTCAAATATAGAGCAATATTTGTTAAATCAATAAATATAAAATATTTATACCTGTCAATTAATAACAACACTCAGCAATTCAAAGCTGAAAGAAATGCATGCACACATACATCCTATAATTATAACTGCTGCAATAATGATTAATTATTACCTTCTGCTTATTGCTTATTCACACAACAACAACTCTTGACTAAACAGAACAGATTTATTCACCACTGGACTCAGCTCTAAAACTTAGAACCGACTCTGATCGCTTCAAAAATGAGACTGAAAAGCAAGGATGACATTACACATTATATGTTATACTCAACTTCCGGTTCCATGTACAGTGGGCCCCGCTTATCAGGTTTTGTCGTTGATTTTTGCTCTGATGTTAACTGTTATGACGTTAACTGTTAACTGGTTAACTGAATGTTCACTGAACGTTGTGCACTGACTGTTGAGTGTTCACTGAACGTTGTGCACTGAATGTCATGCACTGTATGTTAACTGAATGTTCACTGAATGTTAAATATTCACTGAATGTTGAATGTTCACTGAATGTTGAATATTCACTGAATGTTGAATATTCACTGAATGTTAAATATTCACTGAATGTTGAATGTTCACTGAATGTAGCGGTTTGAATAAATACTTTTCAGATGTAGTATTTAAACAAATTAGACTCTCAATTTCTGGTTGATTTACGGCTTTTTTGCATGTTGTTTATAATCGAATGTTTTCCATCACCATTCGCCAACGTGCAATGCTTTACCCTTGTCGCTTCCTCCCTCCGTGCTTTCCAGTATTTTCCAGAAATTTCCAGAATTTCCAGAAATTTTTTTTCTTCAGACTGGTTAGTCTCACTGATTGTGTCTGCTCATTCAAATTTCAAAAATTAGGCCATCTGTACTCTCTTTATCCTTCCGATAATTTTCGAGATGCCGTTTGCTTGACCTTGAGTTGAATAATCTTTATACTTTATCACAAAAACTGAACACCTTAATTGAATCGTACCATCATATAGGGTCGCAAAACCCGGTCTTGCTGTAATCAAATACTCTCCAATCAGATGGTTAACTTAGTTTTTGGTAAACTACAAAGCTTTCAATCTTTTACGTTAGTAATTGAATTTCCGCACATTAAATTCGAATTACTTAATCACGCACCATACGGCCACCAATGTGACGTTATCTGTTATTCCTTATAACGTTTCACTCTATGGGTTACGTGTGATAGGATCCTACTCTGTTTACTATTTTCAGATTCCTTTTTCTCAATATATCTCTTTCTACTAAATACTCATGGTACCATGCCCTAGAACCACCTTGCCACTATGGTTCCGACCTCAGGCCTCTGGTCCAAGCTTAACTGTATTTAGGGTAATAAAGAAATGTAATTAACACTTAAAGAGAATATATTCATTAGTCAAGCAATGGTTATTACAAAGTGTATCTTCACTAGAACGCTCACAAGTTAATGTCTCAATAACTAAGACTGGAGATAAGGTGTGTATCTCGCGAGAGCAGATCGGTAACTAATTTGAGTGTTACTTTTACTCACAGTCATATAGGTTCGTGATAGCAGTAATGCATACACAATAGCTGTGTTTGCTTTGCTACAGTAGCTTCAAAATTGTGAAAGAAGTATGTTTTTGAAAAAAAAAATCGAAATACGTTCGCCACGAACAAAATCGATAGAGAATTTAATTCTATATTAGGCTAGTAAGTTTCAGAACCGTAGCTTTCAGAATAAAAATATTTTCCTCATAGAAAATATTTGTGAAACAAGAGACTAAGTATCTTTCAAAATTGACAATCAAAGTGCTTGGTAGCAACGTCGATTTAAGGTCTAACAATATATGAAAAAACGATCATAAGTCTCTTTTGTTTTACATATTTCGTAATTAGACGAATATATGGGGTATACTTGGTTTTGCAAGGTATATAGAACTGATGGCATATTTCTAGACAATAGTGGAGGTACTGTCGCAAACCCAACCGGCCCAGTTGAGAAGTACGACTCCCTCCACTGGAAAATAAGGGTTTTTGTGTGTTTTTAATGATGGCTGTCATGAAATACGACACCTTCCAAATATAGAAATTAAATACAAAACCTCGATCTATGTAACTATGATAAATACAAAAAATTGTTATTATATTTATTCTAATTATTATTGAATTCAAATGATTTCATTACTAATACTTGAATGTAAATTAAGAGGAGTTGGATTGTTTTAACATCGTATCTATATAGCTGTCATGAAAAGCGACTCACATGAATTTCTCACCGTAGGAATACTGAAGAGATAAGATTTAATTTCCATGTGAGGAGTCTGATCAATAAATTTAAAAGACTGCCTTTATACCCCAAGTTGTGAAACACGACTCCTTGCAAAATATCATAGGATAATAGCCTGGTTAAGTTAGTTTTATGATATGATTAGGTTAGGATATGAAATTTATACATATAATCAAAACTACGATTTAGAATATATAACATTTTTGAATGAAACCTAAACTACGTTTTAGTTGTCTCTTTATTACATGTCAGAATATCTTAAGATCGAGGAGTAGGATCGAATTTTTGTATTTCAAAGGAGTCGTATTTTGCAACTGGGCCACCCAACCTGTGTATTTTTAGAAGTCATTTATACTAGATTTCATCCCAAATATTGATATTCTGTTACTGTCAGTTTCACTGCTAATTACGTAATAAAATTAATTCTGTGCTATCAATAACTTTAAATTCTTCCTGGATTATAGGTATCCATGTCTTGTTTTTGGTATGGGTTTAGCTATGTCATGCTTTTGAAGCCATCACCTTACGTTTCTGGATATACATTATGCTTTTACAGGCGATAGATGAAACTTTTCATTCAAACCTGAGATGAAACCAGCTAGTACTACTGTTCCAGACGCAGTTAATACAGTTGTGTGTTTTCCATTTATGGAATCGAATTATATGCTCTTGGAGTGACTGGATTAGATAGTGCAAATATTTATTCCATATTTTGCAAATAGATACCTCTTCGTCAGTTGTCACTATGTTATGAACTCTTCATTTTCAAGTATTATTATTAGATTTCCAGTTTACCATATTTTCACTTTTTTGTCTATTCTATAAATATTATCCAATTTATCATCTAATTTCATCACAGCTCTTTCACTTTTGAATTTATATGTCATTTTGAAAGGATGTTTGTAATAATCGGTCTACTATGATATTGGCCGATGTATATATTAGCAAGTATAAAATTCAAACTTATAACAAACGAAAATATGATCACTAGGCTGCGAAAATTTGTTTTAACTATCACATATCTCAATAAGAACATAGATAAAATAAAATGGTACCAGAGGAGTAGAACGATTCAATGCGATTTAATTCTCCCCGTTTATGATATTTTCGGGATCTATGAATTTTAAAGCATATTATCACAGTCCTAAATTGAGAACAAATGATTTATACAGTACCTACAATAGAAACTTTTAACAGCCGTTATTTATTTTAACATAAATCTGTTTAAATTGAGCAAAGTTTATAATTTACGTTATAACTTTTCCTTCATTAATGTTTTGTATAGGTAAATGTTTTACTGTTAATATATTGTTTGGTAACTAGAAAATGTTCGGTATAAGATAATATCATTTTAGTTACAACTCTTGCGTATTTCAAATATTGGTTTCTATTCGCTCTTATAAGAAATATTTTTATAGTAAAATTTAATCAGTAAGTTTAATTACCTATAATTCGTATTTTTTAATATAGGTAAGCATTATTTGCACGAAAAAAACTATTTTTAACCAGTGTAATTTAAACAGGTTACTTAACGTATACAGAAGACATCTGTTTTTCTCTCCAAAAGCAAAATATTTTTTACGAAATATTTTGAAAGAGTCCCAAAAAGTAAAAGTGAATATTTAATTAGAAACAATATTTATAGCACTTCAGATTGTCTGTTAATTAAAATAATTTATTTCCTTTTTCAAACGGGAAGGGAAACTTTTCCAAATAGGCCTAAGAATATTTTAATAAGTTATTAACGATCGCAGTTTAAATCCCGTTGTATGTTGTTCTGACGGCGAATTGTATGTTAAATGTCAAACTAGCATTTAGATAAGGTTTATTCTTTTTAATTATATTTTGTTTGATGCAATTATGAGAAGTCAGTAATACTAATATATTCATAAAATGTTTGACATATTGATATTGATAGTGACATCGTATATAGTGGTTTATATTATTAAACTGACTATATCTATACAGTAGCAATAGTATTTCTATAGAGTGATTGGTTTTTGTCAGAAAAATTAATAGATAAACCAGACTAAATAGGATATCTACTACCTAGCTGAATTTACGCCAAATAAACTTATAAGATATGTTATGACTCCATAACAACACAGCCCATTTCATTTGCACATTCATACAAACATTAATCGTAGTGAATGGTTCCATTACTCCGAAAGCTGTTTGAATGCCCAAAATACGTGCTTCGAATGCGAGAGAATTGGACGCTTCATTTCAGGTTTCAGTTTGGCGTGGAAAGCCATGGCAGATGGTTGTGGAAGTGCATCTCTCTGTTCGTGTCTGACTCTGGCTGGTGGAAATTAGACCTCCTGTTAGTCAAGCCACAATTTCGAATAAAAAAGGGCAATTATTTGAAAATAGAGATACTCTATTGATGGTTGTTAGTTATTATAATAAGATGTTTAGCATCTGTAATTGAATAAATATGAGTAAAATATGTTTTGAAGTTGCATTAAGATATAATCTATGAGGTATGTATTGTATCAATTTTTTTTATATCATATGCAGAACAAGATAGTTTAGATTCTTTAAATAATTTAGCAGTAAGTTACTATATATGGTTCAAGCCGTTGACACCTGAAGCTGAACATTAATTTATTTTTTTAAATAGGGAACTGATACAGGATATAAAGGAATTCAATCTAAATTTTAAAGAAACTCATTTACAGGCAGTTATTATATATCGTTTCAATTCATGGTATAATTCTTAAATTATGCATCTTATTATTTCTTAAAGTGTGCTATATTAATTATTATCATATATTACTGCGTAAACTATAATACTCTTAACAAGTTAAAGTCTTCAAGAGAGATCATTACAGTTTTATGTCCTTACCGTAATTAGCAATATCGATTTATGTACCTATATTGAAACGCTTTCTGAGAAAATAATCTAATTTTGAATAATGTGCATTTAACACGATAAAAATGTTCTTAATGATTCCTAGTGATAATTTTTCTATATAAAACAATTGAAGATACCTTTCTCACAATATATGTGAAATATTGTATATAAACTGACTACAATATGTAATGGCCTGTGTTGAATAGGTGAAAATCGGTGAAATTTGACTCAAAGTATTTTAGGGATCATTTGATTCGGGGTGAGCGGTTAGTTTTGTAAGTTGTACTCTGCGTTCCTCACT
>CANNZV010004166.1:0-46205 GCA_947561585.1 Caprella mutica
CTGTAGGCACTGTAGATAGAGGCCTGTAGACACTGTAGATAGAGGCCTGTAGACACTGTAGATAGAGGCCTGTAGGCACTGTAGATAGAGGCCTGTAGACACTGTAGATAGAGGCCTGTAGACACTGTAGATAGAGGCCTGTAGGCACTGTAGATAGAGGCCTGTAGGCACTGTAGATAGAGGCCTGTAGACACTGTAGATAGAGGCCTGTAGACACTGTAGATAGAGGCCTGTAGGCACTGTAGATAGAGGCCTGTAGACACTGTATATAGAGGCATGTAGACACTGTATATAGAGGCCTGTAGGCACTGTAGATAGAGGCCTGTAGACACTGTAGATAGAGGCCTGTAAACACTGTAGATAGAGGCCTGTAGACACTGTAGATAGAGGCCTGTAGTCACTGTAGATAGAGGCCTGTAGACACTGTATGTAGAGGCCTGTAGACACTGTATATAGAGGCCTGTAGACACTGTAGATAGAGGCCTGTAGACAGTGTAGATAGAGGCATGTAGACACTGTATATAGAGGCCTGTAGACACTGTATATAGAGGCCTGTAGACACTGTATGTAGAGGCCTGTAGACACTGTATATAGAGGCCTGTAGACACTGTAGATAGAGGCCTGTAGACACTGTAGATAGAGGCCTGTAGACACTGTAGATAGAGGCCTGTAGGCACTGTAGATAGAGGCCTGTAGACACTGTATATAGAGGCATGTCGACTGTATATAGAGGCCTGTAGACACTGTATATAGAGGCCTGTAGACAGTGTAGATAGAGGCCTGTAGACACTGTAGATAGAGGCCTGTAGGCACTGTAGATAGAGGCCTGTAGACACTGTAGATAGAGGCCTGTATACACTGTAGATAGAGGCCTGTAGACACTGTAGATAGAGGCCTGTAGACACTGTATATAGAGGCATGTAGACTGTATATAGAGGCCTGTAGACACTGTAGATAGAGGCCTGTAGACACTGTATATAGAGGCCTGTAAACACTGAAGATAGAGGCCTGTAGACACTGTAGATAGAGGCCTGTAGACACTGTAGATAGAGGCCTGTAGACACTGTAGATAGAGGCCTGTAGACACTGTAGATAGAGGCCTGTAGACATTGTAGATAGAGGCCTGTAGACACTGTAGATAGAGGCCTGTAGACACTGTAGATAGAGGCCTGTAGACACTGTAGATAGAGGCCTGTAGACACTGTAGATAGAGGCCTGTAGACACTGTAGATAGAGGCCTGTAGACACTTTAGATAGAGGCCTGTAGACACTGTATATAGAGGCATGTAGACTGTATATAGAGGCCTGTAGACACTGTAGATAAAGGCCTGTAGACACTGTAGATAGAGGCCTGTAGACACTGTAGATAGAGGCCTGTAAACACTGTTGATAGAGGCCTGTAGGCACTGTAGATAGAGGCCTGTAGACACTGTAGATAGAGGCCTGTAGGCACTGTAGATAGAGGCCTGTAGACACTGTAGATAGAGGCCTGTACACACTGTAGATAGAGGCCTGTAGGCACTGTAGATAGAGGCCTGTAGGCACTGGTGATAGAGGCCTGTAGACACTGTAGATAGAGGCCTGTAGACACTGTAGATAGAGGCCTGTAGGCACTGTAGATAGAGGCCTGTAGACACTGTAGATAGAGGCCTGTAGACACTGTAGATAGAGGCCTGTAGGCACTGTAGATAGAGGCCTGTAGGCACTGTAGATAGAGGCCTGTAGACACTGTAGATAGAGGCCTGTAGACACTGTAGATAGAGGCCTGTAGACAGTGTAGATAGAGGCATGTAGACACTGTATATAGAGGCCTGTAGACACTGTATATAGAGGCCTGTAGACACTGTATGTAGAGGCCTGTAGACACTGTATATAGAGGCCTGTAGACACTGTAGATAGAGGCCTGTAGACACTGTAGATAGAGGCCTGTAGACACTGTAGATAGAGGCCTGTAGGCACTGTAGATAGAGGCCTGTAGACACTGTATATAGAGGCATGTCGACTGTATATAGAGGCCTGTAGACACTGTATATAGAGGCCTGTAGACAGTGTAGATAGAGGCCTGTAGGCACTGTAGATAGAGGCCTGTAGACACTGTAGATAGAGGCCTGTAGACACTGTAGATAGAGGCCTGTAGACACTGTAGATAGAGGCCTGTAGACACTGTATATAGAGGCATGTAGACTGTATATAGAGGCCTGTAGACACTGTAGATAGAGGCCTGTAGACACTGTATATAGAGGCCTGTAAACACTGAAGATAGAGGCCTGTAGACACTGTAGATAGAGGCCTGTAGACACTGTAGATAGAGGCCTGTAGACACTGTAGATAGAGGCCTGTAGACACTGTAGATAGAGGCCTGTAGACATTGTAGATAGAGGCCTGTAGACACTGTAGATAGAGGCCTGTAGACACTGTAGATAGAGGCCTGTAGACACTGTAGATAGAGGCCTGTAGACACTGTAGATAGAGGCCTGTAGACACTGTAGATAGAGGCCTGTAGACACTTTAGATAGAGGCCTGTAGACACTGTATATAGAGGCATGTAGACTGTATATAGAGGCCTGTAGACACTGTAGATAAAGGCCTGTAGACACTGTAGATAGAGGCCTGTAGACACTGTAGATAGAGGCCTGTCAACACTGTTGATAGAGGCCTGTAGGCACTGTAGATAGAGGCCTGTAGACACTGTAGATAGAGGCCTGTAGGCACTGTAGATAGAGGCCTGTAGACACTGTAGATAGAGGCCTGTACACACTGTAGATAGAGGCCTGTAGGCACTGTAGATAGAGGCCTGTAGGCACTGGTGATAGAGGCCTGTAGACACTGTAGATAGAGGCCTGTAGACACTGTAGATAGAGGCCTGTAGGCACTGTAGATAGAGGCCTGTAGACACTGTAGATAGAGGCCTGTAGACACTGTAGATAGAGGCCTGTAGGCACTGTAGATAGAGGCCTGTAGGCACTGTAGATAGAGGCCTGTAGACACTGTAGATAGAGGCCTGTAGACACTGTAGATAGAGGCCTGTAGGCACTGTAGATAGAGGCCTGTAGACACTGTATATAGAGGCATGTAGACACTGTATATAGAGGCCTGTAGGCACTGTAGATAGAGGCCTGTAAACACTGTAGATAGAGGCCTGTAGACACTGTAGATAGAGGCCTGTAAACACTGTAGATAGAGGCCTGTAGGCACTGTAGATAGAGGCCTGTAAACACTGTAGATAGAGGCCTGTTGACACTGTAGATAGAGGCCTGTAGACACTGTAGATAGAGGCCTGTAGACACTGTAGATAGAGGCCTGTAGACACTGTAGATAGAGGCCTGTAGACACTGTAGATAGAGGCCTGTAGACACTGTAGATAGAGGCCTGTAGACACTGTAGATAGAGGCCTGTAGACACTGTAGATAGAGGCCTGTAGACACTTTAGATAGAGGCCTGTAGACACTGTATATAGAGGCATGTAGACTGTATATAGAGGCCTGTAGACATTGTAGATAAAGGCCTGTAGACACTGTAGATAGAGGCCTGTAGACACTGTAGATAGAGGCCTGTAGACACTGTTGATAGAGGCCTGTAGGCACTGTAGATAGAGGCCTGTAGACACTGTAGATAGAGGCCTGTAGGCACTGTAGATAGAGGCCTGTAGACACTGTAGATAGAGGCCTGTACACACTGTAGATAGAGGCCTGTAGGCACTGTAGATAGAGGCCTGTAGGCACTGTAGATAGAGGCCTGTAGACACTGTAGATAGAAGCCTGTAGACACTGTAGATAGAGGCCTGTAGGCACTGTAGATAGAGGCCTGTAGACACTGTAGATAGAGGCCTGTAGACACTGTAGATAGAGGCCTGTAGGCACTGTAGATAGAGGCCTGTAGGCACTGTAGATAGAGGCCTGTAGACACTGTAGATAGAGGCCTGTAGACACTGTATATAGAGGCATGTAGACACTGTATATAGAGGCCTGTAGGCACTGTAGATAGAGGCCTGTAGACACTGTATATAGAGGCATGTAGACACTGTATATAGAGGCCTGTAGGCACTGTAGATAGAGGCCTGTAGACACTGTAGATAGAGGCCTGTAAACACTGTAGATAGAGGCCTGTAGGCACTGTAGATAGAGGCCTGTAAACACTGTAGATAGAGGCCTGTAAACACTGTAGATAGAGGCCTGTAGACACTGTAGATAGAGGCCTGTAGACACTGTAGATAGAGGCCTGTAGGCACTGTAGATAGAGGCCTGTAGACACTGTATATAGAGGCCTGTAGACACTGTAGATAGAGGCCTGTAGACACTGTAGATAGAGGCCTGTAGACACTGTAGATAGAGGCCTGTAGACACTGTAGATAGAGGCCTGTAGGCACTGTAGATAGAGGCCTGTAGACACTGTATATAGAGGCCTGTAGACACTGTAGATAGAGGCCTGTAGACACTGTAGATAGAGGCCTGTAGACACTGTAGATAGAGGCCTGTAGACACTGTAGATAGAGGCCTGTAGGCACTGTAGATAGAGGCCTGTAGGCACTGTAGATAGAGGCCTGTAGACACTGTAGATAGAGGCCTGTAGACACTGTAGATAGAGGCCTGTAGGCACTGTAGATAGAGGCCTGTAGACACTGTATATAGAGGCATGTAGACACTGTATATAGAGGCCTGTAGGCACTGTAGATAGAGGCCTGTAAACACTGTAGATAGAGGCCTGTAGACACTGTAGATAGAGGCCTGTAAACACTGTATATAGAGGCCTGTAGGCACTGTAGATAGAGGCCTGTAAACACTGTAGATAGAGGCCTGTAGACACTGTAGATAGAGGCCTGTAGACACTGTAGATAGAGGCCTGTAGACACTGTAGATAGAGGCCTGTAGACACTGTAGATAGAGGCCTGTAGACACTGTAGATAGAGGCCTGTAGACACTGTAGATAGAGGCCTGTAGACACTGTAGATAGAGGCCTGTAGACACTGTAGATAGAGGCCTGTAGGCACTGTAGATAGAGGCCTGTAGGCACTGTAGATAGAGGCCTGTAGACACTGTAGATAGAGGCCTGTAGACACTGTAGATAGAGGCCTGTAGACACTGTAGATAGAGGCCTGTAGACACTGTAGATAGAGGCCTGTAGACACTGTAGATAGAGGCCTGTAGACACTGTAGATAGAGGCCTGTAGGCACTGTAGATAGAGGCCTGTAGACACTGTATATAGAGGCCTGTAGACACTGTAGATAGAGGCCTGTAGACACTGTAGATAGAGGCCTGTAGACACTGTAGATAGAGGCCTGTAGACACTGTAGATAGAGGCCTGTAGGCACTGTAGATAGAGGCCTGTAGACACTGTATATAGAGGCCTGTAGACACTGTAGATAGAGGCCTGTAGACACTGTAGATAGAGGCCTGTAGACACTGTAGATAGAGGCCTGTAGACACTGTAGATAGAGGCCTGTAGGCACTGTAGATAGAGGCCTGTAGGCACTGTAGATAGAGGCCTGTAGACACTGTAGATAGAGGCCTGTAGACACATGTTACAGACCTCATAAAATGCAATCATATTATTTCATTGCATTTTATTTTAGAAACTTTCATCAAAAAAGATGATTTCAAATAAAGATTTTCCTCAGAGATTATTGATTCTTTTATCACAGCCCATAAAGTTCATTTTCTGTGTTATTTAAAGGGACTATCACCTTTACGTTACTTCGAAAAGTGAGTCAAAAACTAGCTCAGTCATGGTATGGTGAATAGAAAATAAATATGTATTTGACTATCGAACTTTCTATCTTGTTTTTAAATGATTCCATATCAAATTCATGGTATCTTTGATAGATAGTATTCTTTTATTTTAAATGATGGCTACAATTTTCAATCTAGGGATTTTTGGGGGTTATAATCTAAATTGTGAATCACATCCTTCAATTATTTTACTTTCTATGTACGTTATATGTATTAATATATCATACACTCAATTAAAGATATATATTTATAATCTCAAGCCAGTATTTTATAAAGTTTCCTAAATGCTTTACTTGTATTTGAACATTTGATTTTTTTTATATAATTTTTTTTACATAAATCTTTTTACATACCTATATTTCTTTAAATATGTATTTTTTAGTTATTTGTATTTATGTTTTATTTTTTTTCCATAGATGTTTTTAATGTGGAAGTACAATAGTTATAACACATATCGATGATTAATGATTAGTTATCTGTAATACATATTGTGATACATTGTGATACATTGTGATACATCTCTCCCTATAATAAAGAGTATTGTGTTTTTATGTATTTATATATATAAATAAATCCATCACGCTCAAGAATCTTTTTCATAAAATTCAAAATTTTCCGAAAACACAACATATTCTGAGAACACAAAATTTTCCGAAAACTTTAAATTTTCCGAAAAACTTAAAATTTTCCGAAAACTTGAAATTTTCCGAAAAACTTAAAATTTTCCGAAAACTTAAAATTTTCCGAAAACTCAAAATTTTCCGAAAACTCGAAATTTTCAGAAAACTCAAAATTTTACGAAAACTCAAAATTTAACGAGAACTCAAAATTTTACGAAAAATTCTAAATTTTTCAAAAACTCTAAATTTTCCAAAAACTCTAAAGATTTTCTTGAAAAAATCATTGAATCAAAATTCAATTTCCATTAAAAAACTGTTACTTTTAACGGGATAGTACACTAGTAGTGATATATTATGATACGTTATAGTACATAATTTTCCTCTACTGTAACATTAATGAATATGTGTATATATAACATATATCTACATTGTATCATTCATATTTTGATACATCGTTATCTGCCTTATATATAGAAAAAATGATTAGAAGCATCGTATGATATATTTTATTAGTTATAGTGACCAAATTTTATAGTGGTATAACAACCAGCCGTTTAATACAACCTCTATACACAGTGGTATAACAACCAGCCGTTTAATACAACCTCTATACACAGTGGTATAACAACCAGCCGTTTAATACAACCTCTATACACAGTGGTATAACAACCAGCCGTTTAATACAACCTCTATACATAGTGGTATAACAACCAGCCGTTTAATACAACCTCTATACACTGTGGTATAACAACCAGCCGTTTAATACAACCTCTATACACTGTGGTATAACAACCAGCCGTTTAATACAACCTCTATACACTGTGGTATAACAACCAGCCGTTTAATACAACCTCTATACACAGTGGTATAACAACCAGCCGTTTAATACAACCTCTATACACTGTGGTATAACAACCAGCCGTTTAATACAACCTCTATACACAGTGGTATAACAATCAGCCGTTTAATACAACCTCTATACACAGTGGTATAACAACCAGCCGTTTAATACAACCTCTATACACAGTGGTATAACAACCAGCCGTTTAATACAACCACTATACACAGTGGTATAACAACCAGCCGTTTAATACAACCTCCATACACAGTGGTATAACAACCAGCCGTTTAATACAACCACTATACACAGTGGTATAACAACCAGCCGTTTAATACAACCTCCATACACAGTGGTATAACAACCAGCCGTTTAATACAACCACTATACACTGTGGTATAACAACCAGCCGTTTAATACAACCTCTATACACAGTGGTATAACAACCAGCCGTTTAATACAACCACTATACACAGTGGTATAACAACCAGCCGTTTAATACAACCACTATACACAGTGGTATAGCAACCAGCCGTTTAATACAACCTCCATACACAGTGGTATAACAACCAGCCGTTTAATACAACCTCTATACTCTGTGGTATAACAACCAGCCGTTTATTACAACCTCTATACACAGTGGTATAGCAACCAGCCGTTTAATACAACCTCTATACACTGTGGTATAACAACCAGCCGTTTAATACAACCTCTATACACAGTGGTATAACAACCAGCCGTTTAATACAACCTCCATACACAGTGGTATAACAACCAGCCGTTTAATACAACCTCTATACACAGTGGTATAACAACCAGCCGTTTAATACAACCTCCATACACAGTGGTATAACAACCAGCCGTTTAATACAACCACTATACACAGTGGTATAACATCCAGCCGTTTAATACAACCACAATACACAGTGGTATAACAACCAGCCGTTTAATACAACCTCTATACACAGTGGTATAACATCCAGCCGTTTAATACAACCTCCATACACAGTGGTATAACAACCAGCCGTTTAATACAACCTCTATACACAGTGGTATAACAACCAGCCGTTTAATACAACCTCCATACACAGTGGTATAACAACCAGCCGTTTAATACAACCACTATACACAGTGGTATAACATCCAGCCGTTTAATACAACCTCCATACACAGTGGTATAACAACCAGCCGTTTAATACAACCACTATACACAGTGGTATAACATCCAGCCGTTTAATACAACCACATTACACAGTGGTATAACAACTAGCCGTTTAATACAACCTCTATACACAGTGGTATAACAACCAGCCGTTTAATACAACCTCCATACACAGTGGTATAACAACCAGCCGTTTAATACAACCTCTATACACAGTGGTATAACAACCAGCCGTTTAATACAACCTCCATACACAGTGGTATAACAACCAGCCGTTTAATACAACCTCTATACACAGTGGTATAACAACCAGCCGTTTAATACAACCTCCATACACAGTGGTATAACAACCAGCCGTTTAATACAACCTCTATACACAGTGGTATAACAACCAGCCGTTTAATACAACCTCCATACACAGTGGTATAACAACCAGCCGTTTAATACAACCTCTATACACAGTGGTATAACAACCAGCCGTTTAATACAACCTCTATACTCTGTGGTATAACAACCAGCCGTTTAATACAACCTCCATACACAGTGGTATAACAACCAGCCGTTTAATACAACCACTATACACAGTGGTATAACATCCAGCCGTTTAATACAACCACAATACACAGTGGTATAACAACCAGCCGTTTAATACAACCACTATACACAGTGGTATAACATCCAGCCGTTTAATACAACCACAATACACAGTGGTATAACAACCAGCCGTTTAATACAACCACTATACACAGTGGTATAACATCCAGCCGTTTAATACAACCACTATACACAGTGGTATAACAACCAGCCGCTTAATACAACCTCTATACTCTGTGGTATAACAACCAGCCGTTTAATACAACCTCAAAACACACTAGTGACATTTTTTTCCTCGTTTATGTTCACTACTAGACTCTAACTTGCTTGACGGGATGTGAACATAGTAACTATGTATGAGGGACATCACGTAACTGAAACTTTCTCTCAATATATACAATTAACCTGTTAGCAAATGAAGAACAAACATGTGAACAAACTACACACAGAAAGAGATATTATGCACATGTGAGTAAACTACACACAGAAAGAGATATTACGCACATGTGAGTAAACTACACAGAGAAAGAGATATTATGCACATGTGAGTAAACTACACAGAGAAAGAGATATTACGCACATGTGAGTAAACTACACAGAGAAAGAGATATTACGCACATGTGAGTAAACTACACAGAGAAAGAGATATTACGCACATGTGAGTAAACTACACAGAGAAAGGGTTGTTAGTTATTATGCATATGTGAATTAACTGGTGGCAGGAAATTTCGAGCTTGGAATTATAAATAGCCTCTCATCATAAATGCCTGTTATGTAATTTGTAGTATCCGCTAGTTTGTTGTACTGCACACTTCATGATTATTTAATGACCGGGCAGGGGGTTCGGAGGCGGCACGTCCCCTATACATCTAACTGATAAGTCCTCAGATCGAAAGTTCCGAGACCAAATTTTCTGCTCAAATCTCAGATTAAATAAATGTCCAAACAGGTTTAAAATTACTTATGTTACATATCATATTACAACAGTTAATGGTGTTATCCACTTTAAATAAATAAACTACACATTTTACTATTCATAATTTCAACTTTTTCTATTATTGTTCTTAAATATAATCATTATAATAAAATGATACCGAATTTTCCTAGAACCGATCAAACTACACACAGAAGAAGTTGTTCTAATATAGAAAAAAAATTAGGCAAAAAACATGTACAAGACTTTACGCACCATAAACTTTTTTGAAAAAAAGTCCCCTCTGATTATATTCAAATTGGTCAAACAATAATCTGAAGAAATGTTGAAATTGAGAGAAAGTTGAGGGTACATGTTTGATTTGACTGCTTTAGAAGCTTTACTTTCAAAGCATAACTTTCTCCACTCATTACATCACCTATCGGTCAATATAGGTAACTTGTGAACAACTGCTATCGTTCTTTGAATATAAATGCAATCTAATCGAACCAAAACATTATTTTCCGCATAAAAGTAACTGCCCAAACTCTCCAAGATTATCCACCTTTTCAAAACTGGTTATGGCAAATGGATATTTTATATTATAATTTAAACTCACCACAACACATAAAAGGAATAATTAGAAACACTTTCTTCGCCCAATGTAGTTTTGTTTTTGCCATTTTGCCCGTGTCATTTTTGACCCGTCACTCACATTGCTTTTTACTTTGATTGTATGACACTTTCTCCTTAGCACCAAACCTAAACGTCGGAGATTTAATACCTATTATCATCAGGATGAAAATGTTAAATACCTAGTTTAATTATTCGGTAACTAAACTATTTAGAGAAAGAGAAAATGAGATGGATAGATAATCGCAGAGTCATGTTTCGAAGGAAGTTTTTCTCACCCCTCCTTGACAGTCGTTAGGTACATTCGAAGAAAGTGAAGTTGGACCGGTACACGATAAGTACATGTAGCGACAGATATTGTACACTGATAGGTACATGTAGCGACAGATATTGTACACTGATAGGTACATGTAGTGACAGAAATTGTACACTGATAGGTACATGTAGCGACAGATATTGTACACTGATAGGTACATGTAGCGACATATATTGTACACTGATAGGTACATGTAGTGACAGATATTGTACACTGATAGGTACATGTAGCGACATATATTGTACACTGATAGGTACATGTAGTGACAGATATTGTACACTGATAGGTACATGTAGCGACAGATATTGTACACTGATAAGTACATGTAGCGACAGATATTGTACACTGATAGGTACATGTAGCGACATATATTGTACACTGATAGGTACATGTAGTGACAGATATTGTACACTGATAGGTACATGTAGTGACAGATATTGTACACTGATAGGTACATGTAGCGACAGATATTGTACACTGATAAGTACATGTAGCGACAGATATTGTACACTGATAAGTACATGTAGCGACAGATATTGTACACTGATAGGTACATGTAGCGACATATATTGTACACTGATAGGTACATGTAGCGACATATATAGATGGCGCTGATATTCTTCATCATTGAGTGAGAAGCGCAATAAACCTGTTATTAAAAATATTTTATAATAAAAATTAACAAAATTACATTGTTTCAATACATTATTTTACCATTTAACTTTAATTCTTCATATTTCTTAAAAAAATTATCAAAAAAAGTTTTTGATAATTTTTGTACAGGAAAAACTAATAGTTTGTTGAATCATTCTTTATATACTGTATGCTCCACCCACTTTGCCAATTTGCACAATCTCGAGACTGCGTTGCGCGCTTTAAACCCCTTTAACCCCATAAATACTGTGCGTGATTAACACCTTCATTTCATTTATTATGGAATCGAATATGTATATGGGGGAGGCGTGCCGCCCCCCGAATCCCCCCTGCCAGGTCATTAAACAATCATGAAGTGTGCAGTACAACAAACTAGCGGATACAACAAACTGCATAACGGCTATTTATGTTGAGTTCTTCAGAGTAATTTTCATATATTTTTGTATAAATGAAGATTAATTTCAACCTCTCAACACAAATGGGCGTTATGTAGTTTGTTGTTACCGCTAGTTTGTTGTACTGCACACTTCATGATTGTTTAATGACCTGACAGGGGGAGGGGAGGGTGGTGTCACATATATTATAATTCAATTTCATAATAAATAAAATGAAGGTGTTAATACATGCTCGGCATTACGGGGCTAGGGTGGATTAAAAAGCGTAGTAGATTTTCAAGAATGTACAACTCGGCAAATTGAGTGGAAAATATATATGTATTGATCAATGATAATACGTACTTATATTTATATATAAACCTAAACCAATTATATTAATTGAAATCTCAGTGTAAATCATTAGATACTATACAAATATATAGCTGCAAAATAATGAAACGTAACCTTTTTCAATGATAAAATTTATATACCACTGTAAGTTGTTAAATACAATGGATTAATTTAAATTAATACGATTTCTAGACATAACAGTTAATTCCTTTGTTTTCGTTATTTAATACGAACTATTGTTATGTAGAATGAAAATACCTTTGAATATTTATATCTTTTATTATGACGAATAATATTAACGAAGAAATAATGTATATATTAATAGTATATATGTTAATTATATTTGCATATTAGAAGTGAAAATAAAGGAAAGTTCTTTTCACTGACTATATTTTAAATTAATTTTTAATGTTAAGTTGTGTAGGTGAAGTGATATTCTCAAAATGCGCTTTTCATTATTTGTGATTGGCTATCATTTTTTATAAGTGATATGTTTATACAATATATAAAGTTATATTAAATCACTTAAAAAATAGATCCAACCAGTATAATGAAATTAAATAATTTTTTTTAAATAACTTTAAAAAAATACATTTATTGTTATTTTTTCTTTTAATTGATTTTTTTTTAATTTACATAACTGTGGCTGAATTTTTTTTATAAAAAAATACAATGAGTAACATTTAATGATGCTCTATTATATTTAATGTGTTTTATTTAAGGGTTAGGCTAAGTACCGAATAAGCGGACTGTTCCACATTTTCGTTACACTTTTTCCTTATTTGAGCGAAAATGTTGTACCGTGTTCATAGTTTCTACATGCGACCCATATACAGTATATGTTTGCACATTAATATATTTAGGATTGAGGAATAACATATTGTTCAGTGTGGAAATAGTTGGGTAAAATTTCAAGGAGATATGCAGTTGATAAGTTGACGTTTGACATGCTATAGAAAACATTAGCTGTTTAGTTTAAAGATTAGAAAATATTTTAGATGCATAAACTTTGGGTGGAGAATTGGACATTTGTATATGCCTAAGCAACCATGACACATTGTGCCAACATGGGCACTAGATGGTTAGATGGGCAAGAGATGGCAGACTGAAAAGTAGCCTAGAAATTACATAGGGGTTGTTGTGGTTTTCCATTCTCATGGAATGTTACCTTGGGAGAAGGTTGGTTCAATGTGGCGAATCCATCCCATTGAATTGTCATATTGGCCCAACCAGATAAATATATAACGTGTCAACATTATATATGGATGAAATTGATTAACATCATGCAATTGAAACCATAGCTAAGATGGTTTCAACATAATAGCCCATGCTGTCACCTAGTTGGCCTATTTTGCAAAAAAAAAACATTCTATACGAATACGTTTGTCAAACTGTTGCCCACATGGGCCCCGTTAACTTTGGTTGCATGGGTAGATCTGGTGGCCGGAAATTTCGGTCCCGGAAATTTCGGTCTTACAATTATAAATGACCTCTCAACAGAAATGACCGTTATGAAGTTTGCTGTATCCGCTAATTTTTGCACTACACACTTCATGATTGTTTAATAATCTGTCAGGGGGTTCGGGGGACGGCAAACCCCCGAAACATCTAATTCGTAAGTTTTATTTATAATTTCCTAGAACCGGTAGATCTCTATCAGCGGAATTAGGAAAAGGTCACACCTATGGATATTTAGAAAATCCTATTATATTAGAGAATTGAGGAAAAGGGTTGGTTAGCTTAATAAAGTGGGTGGAGATTTAGAAAGGAAAGAGCTCTTGGTTAGAAATCTGAGGGAAACTATTCCTCATTTTGACAGATTGGACATTGATTTTGGTGTGTTGTTAATAACTAAGTTTGAAGAGATGTCCTGTGACTTGACCGAAAGGAAGCCTCTGAACATTTCCTCGATGAGTACAAATTTATCTTGGATTCTAACCTATCATTAATTTTTATGTGAATTCGGAACTTGTTTAGTTCGAATGTCCACACTGAGAAAAATAAACAACTCCAACTGATGCAACCAGGTGTTTCGGGTTCACCCTATGGCTTTGTCTCTAAAGCGAGACACTTTAGTGCATCAAACTATAGTTTGGATGCACTAAAGTGCATCAGTTCGATGCAATTTAGTGTCTTAGCTATAAATTTGTTGAAATTGAGGAGGAAATTATTCTTTCCTCATTCTTTTCTCATCATTTTAACAAAATTATAGCTATGACACTAAAGTGCATCGAACTGATGCATTTTAGTGTATCCAAACTATAGTTTGATGCACTAAAGTGCCTCGCTTTAGAGACAAAGCCGTTCTATGAATTTTTCTGAGTACGCTAGTATAATGTATTTCATAAATGTTTCAAATAACTTCTTTCTGTGTAATGTCATGCATATAAATTATCTTACCAATAACGGATTTAGGTAATTATACTATTTTAATTCATTCCCCTTTTTAAATTCAAGAATCCCTTGCAATCATGAGAATTATTATCGATTTTCGAATAAATGAATTTCACGCTTGAATGCCGTTCGTACTGTTGATAAAAATGATTTTTTTGTGTGTAATTGACTAATTGGAAAAATGTAATTGATTAATTGTAATTGACTATTGATAGAAAATGTAATTAGTTACCGTAAAGAAATAAAGAATGGAAGGAAGTATAGAAAGAGAAAGGGCAACTCAATTAATTGAAGAAGTAAGATCATTAACGTCCGATAACTAGGAACTTCCCTATTATTTTAAAGATCCTCTCCACTCTAAATTTAAAAAAATCTGGAATTGTTTAAATTTATAGAGCTAAGGTTGTATAACATATAACATAAAATAAATCGAACAAGTATTCTGTTCATAATTAATTATATAAGAAATATTCACATTCCACTTTCACTCTTTCTAAGATTCAATAGAAGAACAAGACTGCATTCTAACTCATCACGTATTATCGTAAATTTAATGGTAATTAGGTACATAGGTTCACTTTTAGGTACCTAATATTTTTTTTATGGTAATGGTATTTAGATAGCGGTATAGGTAGCAATTTAATGTCTAAAAACTTTATTATAGTTTCGAATTTTTCAATATTCAATGGATTCTTTTTCTTCGCTTGAAATTCAGAGGTTAGAAGTGAAATAACAAGAATAACTTAAATGACATATTATTATAAAACTATAGAACTAAATTTGAAATGGTTTGCAGTTTTGTAATCAGTAACATTAGTTCTAATGAATAGAGAAATAAAAAAATATAAACGGGAGGGACCTTTAAATTATTGTTTATTTTATTATTATTTAAATTAGAATATATAAATTAATGGTGTTTGGCTAAAGGCTATTATGTTAATAAATTAAATAGAAATTCAACCTAATGAGAAATAAAATAGTAAACAAATTCAGTATAATAAAACTGTTTTTATATACAATTGAAATTATTTTGAAAATAATATAATTATAAATAAAGTTAAGAAATTATCAATATTTATTATGATAAATAATTTTTTTTATGAAAGTGTTATAGTGGCAAATGATTTAATCATCTTTATTTATTTTTATTACACCAAAAAAAATTCACAAACTTGTGGAAATTTAAAAATTTACAACATCCTAAATTAAAAAATGTTTTTTAATACTAAACTAAACAAAAAATTAAAAAAAAAATTCAGTGATACAGTCTAAAATTATTCAATATATTTACTTATACAGTGTTCTTAAAAAATATTTTCGTGTTTGAAACAGGTATTTAAAATTTTCAGGAATACTGTTAAAAATATCAATAGCCCTGTAAAAAAAATATTAAAATTAGGTACATTAAAATGGGTAGATCTGGTTTGGTATGAGTGAGTAGGTATATGGTCTCTAAAATAGGTATTAAAAATGTCAGTATTAAAAATAGGGCATTGCGAAAAAAAATCAATAAAAAAATAATCATAATCATATTTTAATATAAATAAATTCCAATATAAATCATTATTTGATGAATAAAATCTACCATTAAAATCTCTTTTTACATTTACAAAATACTGTTCAAAATAGTTCTCAATGGCTGGCCCAGCGAAGTAAAGATTTTCCACATACTATAATAGATTGGATAAAAAGGGAGAAGGCTAGGGAATTGTACATTAAAACTAAGGTTTTTCTGTTAAAATAATTGTCCGCTGCTTATAAAATACCTTTCACTGGACTCAGTTTATTGGATAAAAATAATAAATGTTCTTTAAAAATTAATCTATTGTTGATAAAAATGCCTAGATATTTAAAAGGACGAAAATGTTTTTGTTTAAATAGGTATCTGCGAAATTATTTGTTTATGGGACTAAAAACACATTTTTTTATAGTTTTCGAAATGTTAGGGGTGAGTTTATTTAAATACAGCCATTGAGATAACTACCTAATAAAATTATTCAATTTAAAAACTTGACTATCTAAACATTTATCGCTACAAAAGAACACTGCATCGTCTGAAAAGGATAACAATTAAAAACATTTTCTGTGGCTATATTAAAAATTATTTATAAATTAGTATAACTATCAAATTATGTATGCCATTCTTAAATTATATAATTTAATTATTTTATTTAAATTTTTAACTTTATAATATTTCTTGTAGGTACCAATGAAGTTTTTTTCATTAAATATTTGTTAAACATTGTGAATTAAAAAGCATCTAATTATATTTTATATGTATTCGATTTTATTTTATATAGATTCTATATTATATTTTACATTCATTCTATTTTAATTATGTAATACAATTTATTTAACTCTAACTTTATCGTCAATTGTTACTATAATGGGAGAAAAATAATTTAAGCCACAGATTTAATATTTGAATTCAATTTCGATTGAACATTCGTCATAATTTTTTATTTCGATTGGATGTCCATCAGATTTTTTATTGTGATTGAATATACGTCACCAACTTCAATTTGGATTGAATATTCGTTTAAAATTCAATTGCGATTACATAATCAACAAAAAATATTCCATTTTGATTAAAGTTTGATTCAACTGAATAATGTATTTCTACCATAATTTAGCAAGATCGTGATAGATTGATGATATATACCAGCCGAAGAGAAAGTTATGGTGGGGCCATAGAAGATTGAGAAAGAAAGTTATGGTGGGGCCATAGAAGATTAGAGGAGGAAGTTATGGTGGGGCCAAATAAGATTAGGAGAGAAAGTTATGGTGGGGCCATAGAAGATTGAGAAAGAAAGTTATGGTGGGGCCGTAGAAGATTAGATGAGAAAATTATGGTGGAGCCATAGAAAATTGAGAAAGAAAGTTATGGTGGGGCCATAGAAGATTAGAGGAGAAAGTTATGGTGGGGCCATAGAAGATTGAGAAAGAAAGTTATGGTGAGGCCATAGAAGATTAGAGGAGAAAGTCATGGTGGGCCCATAGAAGAATACGATTTCTCTAATCTTCTATGGCCAACTGTAACTTTCTTTCAGGATATCGAATCAATTTAAATTGTTTGAAAGGTTAGAAGTTCATGTCTCCGAGTCAAACATTTTGTTAGGCGGAAAAAAATGTAAGGACAAGAAAGAAGTTGTTTACGAGATTTATTTTGTAGATTAAAAAAGAAAAACTATTTGCAAAGAAAGAAAGAGATGTAAATAATACTTCTAACAGACATGACTTGCATAAATGCAGGGATTTAAAGGGATAATTATTTGACCTAGGAAAAATGTGATGGTGGGGCCACAGAAGATTAGGAGAGAAATATGGTGGGGCCATAGAAGATTAGGAGAGAAAGTTATGGTTGGCCACATAAGATTAGGAGAGAAAGTTATGGTGGGGCCACAGAAGATTAGGAGAGAAAGTTATGGTGGGGCCATAGAAGATTAGGAGAGAAAGTTATGGTGGGGCCATAGAAGATTGAGATAAAAAGTTATGGTGGGGCCACAGAAGTTTAGGAGAGAAAGTTATGGTGGGGCCACAGAAGATTAGGAGGGAAAGTTATGGTGGGGCCATAGAAGATTGAGATAAAAAGTTATGGTGGGGCCACAGAAGATTAGGAGAGAAAGTTATGGTGGGGCCATAGAAGATTGAGATAAAAAGTTATGGTGGGGCCACATAAGATTAGGAGAGAAAGTTATGGTGGGGCCACAGAAGATTAGGAGTGATAGTTATGGTGGGGCCACAGAAGATTAGGAGAGAAAGTTATGGTGGGGCCACAGAAGATTAGGAGAGATAGTTATGGTGGGGCCACAGAAGATTGAGATAAAAAGTTATGGTGGGGCCATAAAAGATTTTCCAATAAAAATATTTTTTTATTTGATACATTATACGTATACTCTATAAAATATATTATACTCATTATAATTTATGTATATACCTAAGCATTCTTATTTAGTATGCATATTATACATCATCAATTATTATCAAGTAGGGTAAGTACCTAGTTATCGTACTGTTCCACATTTTCGTTATTTCAATTATTTATACATTTCCTGTATCATCGAAAATAAGGAACCGCGTCAAATACGAAACATTTCAGAAAAATAGTTCGTATAAGAATTATTATTCATTTTCAACCTTTTGAAACAAACAATAATAAAGCACGTATTTAAAGTAAACAATTGAAATGATCAAAGACATTAAAGCAGGAATATAGGTAAGCATTGTTCGTTATCGCAGGTAGAAAGCTGTACTTAATGTTCACTGCACAGGAAGATTATTAATAGTCAAAACAAATATTATGTATGTATATAATATGCATGTGTATAATATGTATGAGTATAATATGTATGTGTATAATATGTATGTAAATTATCATGCGTGTTTATAAGGTAATACGCTGGAAAATTGTCAAATGGAACATATAAAAGAGGTTATCTACTAAACAACAAGTGAAACCTGTAGTTATTGCCACGCGACTTACAGTATGCAGTGTGTATATGTATACAGTGTGTTAATATACATTGTATACATATACAGTGTGTTACTGGGTGTATATACATACAGTGTATATTATATACAGTGTGCATATACAGTGTATACATATACAGTGTATATAGTATATACATATACATCTTGTACAACAAAGTATCATTTTACAGAGAGATTTCCTTATCTACATTTTATCTTGTTTGAAAAATGGTTTCAGGTTTTTGTAGAATATACTTTCCTAGAAATAACATACCATGTGCATACTCTATTAATAATGGTGTGAATTATGCCTTTCATAATGAAACAGGTCATTAATTTAAACATGTTTCAAGTTTCTATATCACGTTTGAAATTATTAAAACACGTTTAGAAATTGTTAAAAACACGATTTGAAATTGCTTGAAATTGTTAAAAACACGATTTGAAATTGCTTGAAATTGTTAAAAAGACGATTTGAAATTGCTTGAAATTGTTAAAAAGACGATTTGAAATTGCTTGAACTTGTTAAAAACACGATTTGAAATTGCTTGAACTTGTTAAAAACATGATTTGAAATTGCTTGAACTTGTTAAAAACACGATTAGAAATTGTTAAAAACACGATTTGAAATAGCTTGAAACTGTTAAAAACACGATTTGAAATTGCTTGAAATTGTTGAAAACACGATTTGAAATAGCTTGAAATTTAAAAAAACACGAATTAAAATGCTTGAACTTGTTAACAACACGTTTTAAAATGTTTGAACATGCTAAAAAGACGTTTTAGAATGTTTGAACATACTAAAAACACGTTTTAAATTGCTGCAGCTTGTTAGAAACACGTTTAAAAATGCTTCAGCTTGTTAGAAACACGTTTAAAAATTGTTAAAACACGCTTCAACTAGTTAAAACAAAACTGAACTTGTTAGAAAATATTTAAACTTATTAAAAACAGGTTCTTTTTTATAAAACCTTTCAACCTATAAGTTAAGGTCTCAATAAGGTTATTAAATCTGTAAGTATTTTTTTCCCGCCTGAACTATTTGTCATTTTTCGGACCACTGGTTAACATTTTCTTCAGGTAGAAAGTTGTCGCAAAAACCCTATGAGTTTTTTTCCCATGCTTTTAAAGCGGGTAAAGGTGTGGCTATGAAATCATATTAATCGATTATCAACCATAAAAATATAAATATTAATTTTTTGATTTCTCTATTCATAAACCAAATTAACTATCCATAAAAACTAGGAACATAGTTTTGATAAAAATTAATTCGTTCATATTTACTGATGATATATGTAGTATACGGTTTTATAATTTCGATTGTTGATATTTATATTTTATGCTAGAGAGAAGAAAACTATAATAATTGCATTAAGAGAAACCTATTCCTTATTTCTCTAAAAGAAAAGGTAGGATTAAAATACCATAAAAATGTAGCGTAAATAATCACATATCTCGAGAAATACTAAGGAAAAGTGTTCAAAATAAACAAATTAATACTCCACCATATACGATGTACAGTTTAACCCTTGACATTTTTGAAAACAATCTCCTCTAATAAATCATAGTTAGATATAATCGGTAAATAGGTACCTTACCATTTTGTGGTGAATTAGGTACCCCATTTACGTCATAGCATATTAGGGGTAATGGCATTTTCTCTTTATACCGTCAGGTTATTTTGGTGGGAATGGTAATATACAGTCTATTCCGGTTATTTTGGTGGGAATGGTAATACACAGTCTATTCCGGTTATTTTGGTGGGAATGGTAATACACACTCTATTCCGGTTATATTGGTGGGAATGGTAATATACAGTCCAGCTATTCCGGTTATTTTGGTGGGAATGGTAATATACAGTCTAACTATTCCGGTTATTTTGCTGATGATACCAATGCAAATAATGATCACTAGAACTGAAAATATTGATCTAATATAAAATATTCAAACGTATATAGGAATAGGTTATGATTATACTCATATAAATCTCCTGTTTTAATTATTATTTTATATAACTTCTCCTACAATATATTCCCTCAACTTTTAATTTTAAATTACTGTCTCGGAACACATATTCCCACAGTAAGTTAATTCTAAAAAATGTTCATATTTGCAGTATACATTTTGTTACAATCGAACAAGGCCAGAGATCCTCCCCCCCCCCCCCCTCCTCCTCCTCCTCCGTCACACACACACACACACACACACACCAGTAAGTAGCAACCGGACCGCTAACCTAACCTCTTCTGGATATTAAGTGTTGAGGGTACGTACACACTATACAAGCGGAGCGGAGCAGCGCGGAGCGGAGCGCCATTAATATTATTGTTTTTTGGAGCGTCGCTCCGCTCGCAGTGTGAACAGCCAAGCGTCTCTGCATACGAATACCAAACAACATTAATGGCGTTCCGCTCGCGCCGCTCCGCTCCGCGCCGCTTGTAGTGTGTTTGAGCCCTAAGTATGTATTTTAGCGTACTCTTCACTGATCTTCAATTAACTAGTTTTTTGATGTTTTCGCTTGGAATTAGTATACACGAGTCACACTACCAATTATATAACAGGTTTTAGAGAAAAAAAATCAGCATTAATGAGCATGCAAGAAAATAATAGTTACATACAAAGAATTTCAAAATTAAATACATAATATATTATTGTTTTATTCTAACTAATTATATTTTTAGTCCTAACTCAATATATTTGGTGGCTCCAACATACTCTTCTATCTTAATTTGTATTAATTACTTTATAAACTAACACTGTTACCCTTAACGTTACTATGGTATTACTTTAAATACCACAGTTACCCTTAACGTTACTTAAATATTACTTTATAAACTAACACTGTTACCCTTAACGTTACTTAAATATTACTTTATAAACTAACACAGTTACCCTTAACGTTACTATGGTATTACTTTATAAACTAGCACAGTTACCCTTAACGTTACTTAAATATTACTTTATAAACTAACACAGTTACCCTTAACGTTACTATGGTATTACTTTATAAACTAACACAGTTACCCTTAACGTTACTTAAATATTACTTTATAAACTAACACAGTTACCCTTAACGTTACTTAAATATTACTTTATAAACTAACACAGTTACCCTTAACGTTACTATGGTATTACTTTATAAACTAACACAGTTACCCTTAACGTTACTTAAATATTACTTTATAAACTAACACAGTTACCCTTAACGTTACTATGGTATTACTTTATAAACTAACACAGTTACCCTTAACGTTACTTAAATATTACTTTATAAACTAACACAGTTACCCTTAACGTTACTTAAATATTACTTTATAAACTAACACAGTTACCCTTAACGTTACTATGGTATTACTTTATAAACTAACACAGTTACCCTTAACGTTACTTAAATATTACTTTATAAACTAACACAGTTACCCTTAAAAACGTTACTTAAATATTACTTTATAAACTAACACTGTTACCCTTAACGTTACTTAAATATTACTTTATAAACTAACACAGTTACCCTTAACGTTACTATGGTATTACTTTATAAACTAACACAGTTACCCTTAACGTTACTTAAATATTACTTTATAAACTAACACAGTTACCCTTAACGTTACTATGGTATTACTTTATAAGCTAACACAGTTACCCTTAACGTTACTATGGTATTACTTTATAAACTAACACAGTTACCCTTAACATTACTATGGTATTACTTTATAAACTAACACAGTTACCCTTAACGTTACTTAAATATTACTTTATAAACTAACACAGTTTCCCTTATCGTTACTATGGTATTACTTTATAAACTAACACTGTTACCCTTAACGTTACTATGGTATTACTTTATAAACTAACACAGTTACCCTTAACGTTACTATGGTATTACTTTATAAACTAACACAGTTACCCTTAACGTTACTATGGTATTACTTTAACTAACACAGTTACTTTTAACGTTACTTAAATATTACGTTAGAAACTACCATAGTTACCCCTAAAATTATATCAGGAATAAATTAGCTATTACTTTCTTTTCCATTACTAAACAAGTAAAAAGGTGTATTCACCCTAGTTACAAGAGCATTCTTGTGTATATCTACCAACAGTGTTATTCCTACCGGGTCATGTATAATGTATATCTTACCACAACATTTCAATTAAAACATTAATAACAAAAACTTTAAGTGAAATGATAATCTTTAAAAACATACCTATTATATATCACTTTGAATTAATTTAATATTCAATGCTTATATAATCATCATAAGCTTTCATTAATAATTGTTGGATAGTTAGGAATTCATATAAAAACGAACTTATATTTAAAACACCAAATATAGTTTACATTTCTAAATATCAAATACATAGAAAGGAAAAGAAATCTATTCAATCAGATTTGATTATCTAATTGTGGTGTAATATGTAATAGTTGATCACTAATGCATCATACTGATATGCTATGCTAGAAATGATCTTCCCATGCAGCATCGTTGAACATGACATTCACATAATCAAAACAAGTAATCAAAGTGTTTGTTTACAGTACTGTGATTTACTCCCGTACATCCCTACTAACCATTCTAATTCTCCAGACACCGACTGTACGTCACTCTCACGCAATTTTCTTTCTCTGTCTAAATTTCTACTGCAACTCACCACAGAAAGTTCTCAACCACTGCACACGCCATGGAAGAAAGTTGATATATAAAGCCAGGGAGAAGTCAAGTTCGAGTCAGTTACGAAGTGTACTTCGTTCAATTCGCGTCCTCCCTCTCTCTCTCTCTCTCTGTCTTATAGTTCTGTTCAGTAGGAAAAATATCACATACAAATATGGAGTCTGGAAATTCGTACCAGGAGCTGAAGTCTAAGAATGACTCCAACCGCTTCATGGTCATTTTAGTCACGTCCATTTCTTTAGTGCTTTGCATTCTCGTCGGTGTTGGCGTTTTTCTTTTAGTTTCTGGAACCAATCAGCCCCAAGAAGTAATTGTGGGTAGCCAACCTAAAAATGTAATTGAGGAAATAGTTATAGTAGAAGATATTAAACCAATGGCTGCCAAAGTGGTCGAAGAGCCACGACCAGCAGGACAGAATAAGCTTCAGAACGAACTGAACAAAGCTATTTACGAAGAGGTGCGTGAGGTTATGTCTCAAGATGCTGAAGATTCTGAATCTGAAGTGTTTGGCTTTGAAGAAATGCCTTTCTTGCACAAATTAGTTCAATTTAGCAACGATTTCACCACTCAGATTTTAGACCAACTTGCAGACAATGAACAACTATCTGCTCTTTTCAACCAACAGGCCGCCATTGAAGAAGGCTCTGGCAAAAGCAGACAAAGAAGATCTATCGTCTCTACCCTCGGTTCAAATTTCCTCAGGTACTTCAGTTACGTAAACTTCGGTCGCTTCATGTTCAAAGAAGTTAAGGACATCACTGAATTCGCTGCCGAAGGCCGAAAGCTTTCCGGTGATTTCGATTCCTATTTCCTGGACAATGGATTCGACCACGAGGAAGTGGAGGAACAGATCGTAGAGAAAATGGACAATGGCGTCAAATCCGTCGAGGTTGTGAAGAAACCAATCAAGAAGAACAAGAACAGACTCACCAGCGCTTACGATGACGGTTGGTCTCCAATGGTGAATAAGGTTTCCCTCAAATTTATCACCGAGATGCTCACCACCCTCCTAAATCTAATGAGAGAATTCCTACTTAGAGACAACGTCATGGAGTGCCTGTGGTTCATGTTCTGCAAGGATATGAACCACCAGGCCCAATACAAGGACCCAATGGGATACTTGGCCCGTGTCAACAGGTATGTTCAAACATGTTTAAATTATATCCCTAGGATAAATTCTTCACTATCGGTCAATTCCACATCTTCGGTCATATAAGAACAAACAATATAAAAATTATATTATAGTTGTTATATTGTTTTTTCTTATATGACCGAAGATGTGGAACTGACCGATAATTAAGAACTTACCCTATTTTATTTTCTCTTCAATTTGAGAAGAAAAACAAGAATGTTTAAGTAACTGATATAAGATCAAAATAATTCATATTCAATTTTTTTAATTGTCATTAACTGGATGTAATTAGCATCAATTTAATTGATAAGTTTATCAACATTAATTGATAAACTTACCTGTTTCTTCCAATATTTGGTTTTCGATTTTCTTAAATATGAAATAGAAACATATAGTCACTATAGAAACTCCCCAATAGTCACTATAGAAACCCCCAATAGTCACTATAGAAACTCCCCAAAAGTCACTATAGAAACTCTCCAATAGTCACTATAGAAACTCCCCAAAAGTCACTATAGAAACTCCCCAATAGTCACTATAGAAACTCCCCAATAGTCAATATAGAAACTCCCCAAAAGTCACTATAGAAACTCCCCAATAGTCACTATAGAAACTCCCCAATAGTCACTATAGAAACTCCCCAATAGTCACTATAGAAACTCCCCAAAAGTCACTATAGAAACTCCCCAAAAGTCACTATAGAAACTCCCCAATAGTCACTATAGAAACTCCCCAATAGTCACTATAGAAGCATATAGTCACTATAGAAACTCCCCAAAAGTCACTATAGAAACTCCCCAATAGTCACTATAGAAACTCCCCAATAGTCACTATAGAAGCATATAGTCACTATAGAAACTCCCCAATAGTCACTATAGAAACTCCCCAATAGTCACTATAGAAACCCCCAATAGTCACTATAGAAACTCCCCAATAGTCACTATAGAAACTCCCCAAAAGTCACTATAGAAACTCTCCAATAATCACAATAGAAACTCTCCAATAATCACTATAGAAACTCCCTAAAAGTCACTATAGAAACTCCCCAATAGTCACTATAGAAACTCCCCAATAGTCACTATAGAAACTCCCCAAAAGTCACTATAGAAACTCTCCAATAGTCACTATAGAAACTCCCCAAAAGTCACTATAGAAACTCCCCAATAGTCACTATAGAAACTCCCCAATAGTCACTATAGAAACTCCCCAATAGTCACTATAGAAACTCCCCAAAAGTCACTATAGAAACTCCCCAATAGTCACTATAGAAACTCCCCAATAGTCACTATAGAAACTCCCCAATAGTCACTATAGAAACTCCCCAATAGTCACTATAGAAACTCCCCAATAGTCACTATAGAAACTCCCCAAAAGTCACTATAGAAACTCTCCAATAGTCACTATAGAAACTCTCCAATAGTCACTATAGAAACTCCCCAAAAGTCACTATAGAAACTCCCCAAAAGTCACTATAGAAACTCCCCAATAGTCACTATAGAAACTCCCCAAAAGTCACTATAGAAACTCCCCAATAGTCACTATAGAAACTCCCCAATAGTCACTATAGAAACTCCCCAATAGTCACTATAGAAACTCCCCAAAAGTCACTATAGAAACTCCCCAAAAGTCACTATAGAAACTCCCCAATAGTCACCATATAAACTCCCCAAAAGTCACCATATAAACTCCCCAATAGTCACTATAGAAACTCACCAATAGTCACAATAGTTTACAATATAAGTAGGTATATTACAATATCTCCATTACCATAATACATTCATATGACATAAAGTTTCTCTACAATAAAACATTTGAGTTTAAATTTCAAATATTACTATTAAGTTCTACATTATCTTACAGTTCATATTTTAAATCGTATAAACACCATAACAAATTTCATTTAAAAACCTATTTTTCATACCTACCCATAACATTGGAATAAGTACCCATTAAAATACATAATAAACAAATTACCTAATCTGTACCTACATTGCCTAAAGCTAACTATTATTATCTAATAATTATTAGTTACTTAATTAGTTTCTCATCTTTTCACTGCCATGTTACGTACAGTCACAGAAACTGAGTGAATTTTTGACTATTTAATAATTTTCAAAAATAAAATTTACTAATTATTATTGGTTTGGGTACACGATGACAAATTTGTAAGATTTTATAATAAAAGGGAATTAGATAACTGTGATTAGTGAAGTTACCATCATGCCAAGACTTTTTTGTGTGATGGTACATAAGAGAAAAACTTTAACTTTCACTAAAGGGTACAAAGCTGTTAAACCTTTCTAATGGGGTGAACCATGCCCCTTAATGGGGTGCATCCCTTAGCCCCCTTAATGGGGTGCATCCCTTAGCCCACTCAATGGGGTACATCCCTTAGCCCACTCAATGGGGTGCATCCCTTAGCCCACTCAATGGGGTGTATCCCTTAGCCCACTCAATAGGGTGCATCCCTTAGCCCACTCAATGGGGTGTATCCCTTAGCCCACTCAATGGGGTGCATCCCTTAGCCCACTCAATGGGGTGTATCCCTTAGCCCACTCAATAGGGTGCATCCCTTAGCCCACTCAATGGGGTGTATCCCTTAGCCCACTCAATGGGGTGCATCCCTTAGCCCACTCAATGGGGTACATCCCTTAGCCCACTCAATGGGGTGCATCCCTTAGCCCACTCAATGGGGTGCATCCCTTAGCCCACTCAATGGGGTACATCCCTTAGCCCACTCAATGGGGTGCATCCCTCAGCCCACTCAATGGGGTACATCCCTTAGCCCACTCAATGGGGTGCATCCATTAGCCCACTCAATGGGGTACATCCCTTAGCCCACTCAATGGGGTACATCCCTTAGCCCACTCAATGGGGTGCATCCCTTAGCCCACTCAATGGGGTGCATCCCTTAGCCCCCTTAATGGGGTGCATCCCTTAGCCCACTCAATGGGGTGCATCCCTTAACCCACTCAATGGGGTACATCCCTTAACCCACTCAATGGGGTGTATCCCTTAGCCCACTCAATGGGGTGCATCCCTTAGCCCACTCAATGGGGTACATCCCTTAGCCCACTCAATGGGGTGCATCCCTTAGCCCACTCAATGGGGTGCATCCCCCTCCATATGGTAGGTCTCATCTCCCTATTTTTTATCTACAAAGAAAGTGAAACTCTTCCCATGAATTAAAATTACGTAACTAATTTAGCGGTAAAGGTTACAGTGACTGTACGCAGTACTTACAGTCACTGTAGTTCTTACAGTCACTGTAGTTCTTACAGTCACTGTAGTTCTTACAGTCACTGTAGTTCTTACAGTCACTGTAGTACTTACAGTCACTGTAGTTCTTACAGTCACTGTAGTACTTACAGTCACTGTAGTTCTTACAGTCACTGTAGTTCTTACAGTCACTGTAGTTCTTACAGTCACTGTAGTTCTTACAGTCACTGTAGTACTTACAGTCACTGTAGTTCTTACAGTCACTGTAGTTCTTACAGTCACTGTAGTTCTTACAGTCACTGTAGTTCTTACAGTCACTGTAGTTCTTACAGTCACTGTAGTTCTTACAGTCACTGTAGTACTTACAGTCACTGTAGTTCTTACAGTCACTGTAGTTCTTACAGTCACTGTAGTTCTTACAGTCACTGTAGTTCTTACAGTCACTGTAGTTCTTACAGTCACTGTAGTTCTTACAGTCACTGTAGTTCTTACAGTCACTGTAGTTCTTACAGTCACTGTAGTTCTTACAGTCACTGTAGTTCTTACAGTCACTGTAGTTCTTACAGTCACTGTAGTTCTTACAGTCACTGTAGTTCTTACAGTCACTGTAGTTCTTACAGTCACTGTAGTTCTTACAGTCACTGTAGTTCTTACAGTCACTGTAGTTCTTACAGTCACTGTAGTTCTTACAGTCACTGTAGTTCTTACAGTCACTGTAGTTCTTACAGTCACTGTAGTTCTTACAGTCACTGTAGTTCTTACAGTCACTGTAGTACTTACAGTCACTGTAGTTCTTACAGTCACCGTAAGTACTTGATTTATAATTTTTGTTGTGAAAACAATTATTTCAAAATTTATTTCTTTGATGGAAAATATCATCTCTGAAAAAATATTTATATTTGTATCTACGATATTTTCAATTGTTCAGAAGAAAAAGAAATTATTCTATTATTTATTTATATAGAAAATCCATAAGGTTCAATTTCTATTCAATTTATTAACATAATAGCCTTTACATCATTTTCTATAGTTTTTATAACCCCTATCTAGTATATACCGAGTCAAAGACTTTTCCTCTTTTTCTGAAAGGCGTAAATAACGTAAAAAACACAAATAGTATTAGAATATTATACTAATTCACTTTGAAATAAAATAGACTTAATTAGTTAAGAATAATTATTGTTTAATTAAATAAATTTATTAACTTAATTTAATAAATAATTTGAATTATGGAAAAAGAATATATAGAATTTAAATTAAATGCTATACAGTATTAGCTTCATGTTATAAATGAGCGAAAAATAAATTCATATTCTATCAAATTTATCGATATTTATTTTATGTTATTTATCCATTTATCAATAATTTTCAATTTAAATATTATCAGGATAATGATATTTATTGAAAAAAGTAAAATCAATACGGTTCTATAAGCCCATATATAATTTCTTTATTATAAGAATTTTTCGGGCAAATTATGCATAATAAATCACATGATTTTTATCTAAATATCCCTAAAATTTCTCAACTATCAGGTCATGTCTAGCAGACGTTAAAAGGAGGCATTACTTTCACTTTCCCTCGTAATGCCTCCTAAACAAGCAAGACCTTCCACTTTCAGTCTTTTCTCTCCGCTTTCTATCACTTTCTCAATGTAACTCACACCTGCCTGGTGTGCCAGTGAGATAATTACTTCTTATCGTAAGGGATAAGTTACGAGTTAGTGGACAGTTACACATTTTCGGTCATTTAAGAAAAAATATAAAATTATGAAATTGAGTTAAATAATCATTATTAATTTATTACATACAATTATTTAATATAATCGAAAATGAGGAACCGTTGAATAACTCGGAACTTACCCCTAATTTTGTATATGAAATATCGAATAAAAAAAATTGACTTAGAATTTATTCAATATATTTTTGGGTATTAAATAATAAAAATTATAAAAACAATATTGGGGTAAAATCCGTGTTTTTGATGCTTCAACATTTTCGATCATAGAAGAAAAAGATGTATAATAAATATTGATAATATTTTTATATATTATTCCATAATAAATAATATTTCATATATGATTCACATTAAATTCATTTCAATTTCCTAATATTAAATCGAATCAAATAAAAAATGGAAATAATTTAAAACGTAAAGAAAGTCAGTAAGAATATTTTAGATAACTGGTAGAAATAATTCAATAAAGTCTCTATATTTTGACAAATTAATTCTATATAGTGTTGAATTACATAAACATTTATATTGAAAATATGATGTATCATTATTATATATATATATGGCATAACATGAAGAAATTTAATCACCGATAAATTTAATAGAGTTTGTCCTAAAAGTATTTTCTATTCGTTTTCTATGCGTTCATATTTTCTATGCAGTAGTTTCATGGGGGACTGTATTAATTTATTGATTTGAACAGAGTACGGAATTCATTTGTTATTTTTGTATGTTTAAAGTAAATTAGTTAATTCCAAAAACTATCAACTACAGAATTTTTTAATATTTTGAGTAGAAATTTAGGTTATTTTTGATGGTACCTACATGCATTTTTTTTTCAACATTAATTCCTATGAACTTTATTAACTTATGGTCAATGAAATAAATAAATGTATTTTTAATTATTAATACATAAAACTATGCATATGAAAATAACATATTGATTTAACAATATGAAAATAATTCGGAAAAGATGATTTCGGATGATTTTAATCAACAGTACAATTAATACAATTTCTCTTTTTAAAAATAAAATAGAAAGTAATAAAACAGTGATTTCAGACCGATTGCAGAAAAAGTTATTTCAATTAAATATTTCATGTAGAGCTGTATCATAAATGAAAAATAAACAATATATACAATATGTTAAATTTAAAAAATAATGATAAAAATATTTGTATATTAAAAAAAGATATTGAAATTTCGTTAATTCTGGTGACGTCACATGGTGACTCAATTACCAACTCTAAAAGTTAGATGTTGTTACTTCCCTATTCTGTATGATGTGCCTTCTCTTTTGCCCGAAAATTCTTTCTATTATCCGAATTTTTTTTTTTTTTCTTTCGTCCGAAAATTCTTTCTTTTGCCCGATAATCCTTTCTTATTAGGAATAATAAATCGACTTGATAATTAATTGTACTTTTATGTTTTTCATCAATAAATCCCAATCAATAAATACTCGATATGTGTTTGAAACGGTACCACTTGTCTCTGACGTCAAAATAACACAACCATTCCATTGATTGTTAATTATGTAACTTTTTCAATTAATCAGTTGATTTCATATCATTGAAAAATGTGTACTTCATGGTATACATTTGTTCCAACTCGTAGACAACATGTTAAACCATGAATCAATTACTAGAAAGTTGCTCTAGTCCCATCTGCTGATTGTTGTTACCCTATTTTATTTAATCTAATTACACACTGTTTTAATAACTTTTATCGCAATATGAAAATAAAATAATTATTAGTTTATTAAATTTTTAGGAATTTATCATTTTCGAGAAAACTGAAAACCTGTTTGCATAAGATAACAAATTCAACCAAAGAAGGTTATTAATAGCCGTAGATTAAATGCTTTATCAGCCCTTTTTCAAATAAATGAGATAAATATGCTGAAATTGTTATTGATATTTTTTTATAAAAAGGCCTATTTTTTACATTTTGGTTTGTATTTTTGTTCTGCTGCATGTTAGACAAAATAATTAGCTAACTCTTTTTTGCATATAGTCTTAAAAGTTATCATTTTCATGTCTACTACTCGGCAATATTTTTATATGATGAACACAGAAAATGTTATACCTATAGCATGACTATATGAAAAAAATATATATTCAATATCAAGAAAAAAATTAATTCATTTTTTTTCCATTTATCATAAGTTTCACAGAAATGCTATTGTAAAATGAGTTCTCCATCTTTAAATAATTATGAAGCATTCAACAATTATACTGAACTGATTTAACAGATTTTTTACATTTATTTTTCCACTTTTTATATCTAAACTAAGAGTTTCACAATGTCTTAAATATCATAACATTCGAAATCGTTAAATATTCTCCCGTACCGGAATTAGTTTTTAGATTTCTTTAGGCTATTAGAAAATCTACGTAACTTTTACAATTCCCATGCGGTTGTGAGCGATGGTAATTTCTTTTGAAAATAGAAAGCGGAAAAGTTATTTACATGATTTTCTATTACAAACCTCGAAGTGTGCCATCAGCTCAATTCAGGAGGTGTATCATCATAACCTACAGTGATATTCTATAGACACGCCTCACGGGACACTCGCAAATAATGACCGCGTGAGTTTGTTTTCTAATCAACGGTGCCTGGCGTTTGCGCGCCAGTTGCGTCCACATTCGCAACCGCCAAGTCCGTCAGTCAGTGAGTGAGCTTTGCAGAGTTCAGATGTGCGGTGTAATTGTAGAGAGCGAGATGATTATTCTGTAAACTTCTTCATTCCTCTCTACTGGGCATTATTTTGTGGAGGCATTAAAGTGTGGGAAAACATAGGCGACGTTTTGAGATGTTTCGTTACAAAGCTGATATAACTACCAAAAAATCTTTGACTGAAAATCAAAAGGAACCTCGTTCTTCTGGGAAATCGAATCCGAGCTATAAAGGAGGTATGGATGCTGGAAAAGACAGTTGGGTCTTTTCGAAAGACGGATCCGAATCTGAAAACCGAAAGGTACACAGACATCGTCATCACCACCACCATCGTAGAAGAAACGATAGCATAGATCTCACGAGTTCGGAAATTGACGAAGAGTCTTTAAGTGAAAGAGAATCAGCAACAACTAACGAGAATATGAAAGTTAATGTATCCTACCGCGGAATGGTATACAAAATTAAAGGTTTCAAAATTTTGTGTTCTATATTCGCTGCAATTATTTTGCTTTTGGTGGCGGTGGCAATTCTAGGAGTTTGGATTATTTTCGGGGCTAATGAAGATGGATCTTTTTATTTCCCATGGTTTTCAAAATCAAATGAAACTGTCAAAGAGGTTATAGACAATTCTAATTTGAAAGACCTCTCAAGGGCTGAAACGAATCTGGCTGCTTTATATCCCATTGGATTGATCCCGGAAACATTCGAAACAATCAGTCCCGATCTACCTAAAGATATTGCGGAAACTACTTACACCGATGATCCTAGCCCACCTCCAGATTCTAGAGAATATGAAACAGAATACTATTATACTTATGGTGATGAAGGTGATTATGGCATTGGAGATACTCAGGTTGTTGACAGCGTCCTACATTCTACTGCCGTCAAGCCTCCTCCGGGATTTAACAATTACGTTCCAAGAGAATATGACTATGATGAGGAAATTTTTGAAAATTCTGACATTTATCAAAATAACGACTTCAGAGTGCACATTGGAGAAGATGTAGAGAGAAAACCAGATACGATTAAGTTTTCCCCTATCGATTCTGAATTTAGACCGAGTCCACCAGTAATATCGGGTCTTGAAACTCATAGTTCTGATTTCATCGGTTTTGAGAACTTTGGAAAGTTAAAGAGTGATGAAAAATTCTTTCCTAACGAAGCTAGAGATTCCATTAACCCGTTTAAGGATTTTGATCAAGAAAAAAGAGAGGAAAATAATAACTTTAGAGAATATTTCGAGGTAAAAAATAAAGATGAAATTCAACCACAAGCCGAGAATGCGGAAGAAATTAAGGAGAGCTCCGTGATATACTATGATTTTAATGAAGGAAAAGCAAAACGTCAACCAGCCGTGCCTGCAGATCAAGATAATTTTAGAAACGATGATGAACTAAGTGAATCACGTCTTTATTTCGAATCAGGAGATCCTAGTACACAAGTCTATAATGATCATGATCAAGAGATGGAGATAGATCCTCATAGAAAACTATTTTCCGATCAATATGACCCATCTCAGATCATTTTAAGTCAGTCTAATGAAGAGGAATATTTTAACGGTCCAGAACTTATTGATCAGCCAAATTTAGATCCTGAAATTCCTAAGCCTAATTTGCCAGCTACTTATAGAAGAAACGACGATTTCATGACTCAGAATCCACATGAAATGAACTTACCACCCCATATGCGTAACGAGTTACTTCGACAACGTTTGATGGTTACAAGAAATAGAGTACCACCCCCCGAGCCCATTGGTCCATTGTCGAATCGAAGGTATTCTGGACCAATTAGACAACACCCTCGAGTTCCCCACATGCAAGTTTCTCCTATACAAAGACAGCTACCCCTAACTGAAAACTTTATGAGGGCATCAAATCCAATTATGCGAATGGGAGATTCATCTGAGCCACGGATTGAATCAAGGATTCGTCGACCAAATAGAGCATTAATTAATAAAAGAAGGCTACCTATGCAAATCAACAAACCCGACTTTACAAATTCCCAGGTGAAAAGAACTCGTGCACAATCTAAAAATGATGATAATTCTTCTAGTTCCTTTTTCGGAGCATTGCAAAATATGTATGATTATTCAAGGCGTCTTGCATCGTCTCTTCTCCCCTTACCAAATCAACCCGGTACTATTGATGATACAGCAGATTCATCCGGACAATTTCTCAAAAAATCTTTCGGCCTATTGAGAGATTATGACAACGTGTTCCAAAGTCTCCCAAGAGTTTTGACTGACCCGCTAGATATGATTCAACTTCCCTCTGCTTCGCAGATCGACCAATTGAATCCATTCGAGCTGTCGCTTATGACCTGGACTTTCATTGATTTCTGGGAATTCTTGATAGAGAAAGTCGGATCTCTGTCGAAGGAAGATCTTCAAATTTTGGAGGCTCGTCTTGAAACCATAAGACATCAGAAAGACGCTAGTTTCGCACGATCTTTCATGTCATCTTCTGATTCAATCAGCGATGTGTTTGCCTCTAAATTGAACGACACTTTGAACATGATCTTCAATCTCAACGACAATAAGCAGACGGAAAATGCAACTGATGATGCATCTAAGGCAAACAATTACGAAGGAGTGTCAGAAGATTGGAATCCTCTTAGTATTTTTGACGATGAAGAAAGAGGAGAGTTTGTTAAGTATGCTATGAAGACTCTCTTTAACTTTGGTAAAGTCTACCTGAAGTCTGACTATGCGATGGACTGTATGATGCTTCTCTTTTGTAAGGATATCAACGAGAGCACCAAGTACGGAGGAGTGGAGGGAGTAGCTGCAAAACTTAAAAGGTGTGAATTTGCAGTCAAATCTTAACTTCAGTTTTACATTCATATAATTTAATTGATATTAATTGATCCGTAGTATATCTGTGAGATGTATTGTGACGAGTCAACAACTTTCGCCTGTGGTTAGCTCATCTTTTGCTATTTGGGGCGATTGTTACTTCAGCTCATCTAGCTCGCGGTCATGACGATGATTGCACTTTTTATTATCTCACTTTCTCGAGTTTGCCTGCGGTATGCTACTCTATGCTCCATATTTTATCTCTGCAATTCTCTATGCTATTCGCTCAGGGGAAAGTACAGGCTGTCCCAGAAGTAAATGACCCTTTTCTGTTGCTAAATAAACAAGAAACTGAAAACGGTTTGACGTTCTTACTTTTTTTTTATCAGAAAAAAAAATCCTATCAAGTAAATGAATACTAATGAAATAAAAAGCGTCATTTACTTCTAGGATTACTGTTAGGTTTTAATATTGCCTTGGAAATTCCATGAGTTTTGAAAAATTAAAAAGATCATCTTTACCTTCTTCCCAAGAATTATGTCAAATTAGTCACCATTCTGATACATTCTATATATAACATTTCTCGCCCTAAAAGACTGAATTCGTTTTGTCACAGATCCAGCTTACGGAATTAGGTTAAGTTTTTCTCGACACATTTCTTCTACTGACTCACTAGCATATGGTAGAGCAGATTAGAAATGTTAAAAAGAATTACAAGATTAGAAAAATAGCTTAGAATATTTTTGTTTTCAAGTAGAAGATTTATAGCATATGGTCCAACAAATTTGATTGTATTTGGGCAACATGACATCTATTTTCGGTATACAGTATCAGAATATTTGCTAATAAGGATGTTACCTATTTTATTATTTACAATCTTTATTCATATATGGTTTATATTTTACTATATCATATGAAACTATCAATTTGCCTTTTTTTTTTTGACCAGCAATTTGCCGTGTATGTGACCCAAATTAGGTATTTTTTACATTCATTTGACAATTTCAATCAATGGCAATCATGATAGGGTTGATAATGACGTAATTATAGTTTGCGCATGCGCAGATGGAAAGCTGGTCACTGGCTATCATTTTCTCGTCAGATTTTCTTTCTGGGTACCTATCTTCTGCCCTAGAGCTTGGAGAGCCATTGTTTTTTTACCTTAGCGCTGCAATTATTCTGAAGAAGAATGTAGGTCGTCCCTATCTAGGTTTTTTCTTATGCATATCGTATTGACTGCACATTTTTGTTACAAAACTAGTTAGATTAGATATTTCTCAAAGGTAGAGTATACAGTACTTTTTCTTAAATTTTACCTTGTATTGTTCCTAATAAATAAAGTGAAAAATGGAAATAAACTTTTTTAAATATTGAATAGTCACAAAAATTGTGACCTATACATTTGAAATAGTTGCGTAAAGTCTGAAAAAAACATATCTGAAGAAAAAGGCTTATAATGGATGCCAATAAAAATAAATAATTATTATTTCATCGTTTCGTTTTTTCTTATATGCATGATCATCTATGAATTATTGTGATAATTGCACTGATTTCTCTTTAACAAATCTAATTTATTTCTATGCTTATATGAAATAATTAATGAGCAAATAGGATAAAGAATCTATCATTTTAAGAAATTCCTCCATTCATCTAAGATATAAATAGGGTAAAGGTGCAATCTACCTTTTACCGACAAAAGTTGGATTTAACATTTAGATCATTGGCCGTTCAATGTATGCTGTTTAACACAATATTAAGTATCATTATTGTATGCATGATTAAATAATAAGAACACGTGTTTAATGCTGAATCTATAAAGAAATAATAATAAGAAATTAATTAAATTGAAATAAATAATTAATTAATTAGAAGACATGTTTTATGCTGAGTGAAAAGCAACCTTTTCTTCTCTCATTGCAACCAATATTGCTATTCAATGCTATTCAATGCTATTCAATGCTATTCAATGCTATTCAATGCTATTTAATGCTATTCAATGCTATTCAATGCTATTCAATGCTATTCAATGCTATTCAATGCTATTCAATGCTATTCAATGCTATTCAATGCTATTCAATGCTATTTAATGCTATTCAATGCTATTCAATGCTATTTAATATTGTTATTTAATATTTCTATTCAATGCTGTTTAATATTGCTAATTGATATTTCTTTTTAATATTGCTATTTAATATTGCTATTTATTGCTATTTGATGCTATTTAATATTGCTATTTATTGCTATTTAATGCTATTCAATGCTATTTAATATTGCTATTTGATATTGCTATTTTATACTATTTAATGATGCTATTTAATGATGCTATTCAATGCTATTTAATATAGCTATTTAATGATGCTATTCAATGCTATTTAATATAGCTATTTAATGATGCTATTCAATGCTATTTAATATAGCTATTTAATGATGCTATTTAATGCTATTTAATGATGCTATTCAATGCTATTTAATATAGCTATTTAATGATGCACATAATCACATTACCACTAGCTACACAGCATGTCACACATACAAACACACTCACACTATGTAGGTTCATTGGGCCGTTACTCCAACATATGGCACCTTTCTTTCTACTTTCGATAAAGAAAAAGAATGGCAGACAGACCTGCATATTTACGTGTGTGCCTATTATGTTGCAGTCACGAGTCATATAGGGATACACTTGTATTCTTTTGCTGTATTTGATTATAAAATCGTTTCTCAGTTAAATTATATAGGTATACATATACTGCGTGGAAATAACTTGTCCCTAATCCAAAAAAAAATCGAGTTACAAACTATAATTTAAATGCATTCATGCTATTTATAAGCAAATGTTTATAGATGAAAAAATTATACATTTTTTATTCTTGAATATGTATATAAATCGTCGACTGGTCACATTTTTCTTAACTATGAATAAAAAAGTTTACTGCGCAAAGTTTCCATTTATTTAATAATACATATAGTGTATTATTGCAATGTACTAAAGAAGTGTTATAAAATAGTATTAATAAATGATGTATAATTACATCTCGATAGTATAACATCTCTACTCGACGTCTAATTTGTCACGGTCCATTAACGTTGTTTAGATAACCTACATAAGTTATAACGTTGAAAAGAATATAACACAAACCTAACTGTAGTTTAATATTTGAAAAACAAATGGGTGTATCTACCTAATGTTGTTAGCTATAAGATTTATAAATTAATTAATTAGACGGTGATTTACCGTCTGTTTCGGAATCAAAGGCCAAATCGATGACGTCAAAAGGAAATTAAATACAAAGGACTGGAAGAAACAATATTAATTTTGATTAAGATTTTTATATGTTGAATAATTTTATGACATTTTCAAGATTGTTTTCCCCTTCTTTTACACCTCTGAGTAACATTGGCTCTCTCTTTCTTACAGTGTCGGTCTGAAGGTTCTGGTCGACAAGGAGGGTCGTGAAGTCGACACAGTCACCAGCGTCTGGCAGGCTCTCGTCAAATGGGAAGCTCTGGAGTGCGAGGCCATGTTCCCAAAGTGAGTGACAGTTGTCGGAAACTGGGTATAAAGGGCCGTACACACGCAGGGTTTTTTAAGTCTTTCCACCAGACTTTTTGCTAAGCTCCTCCTACTTTTTCCACAAGAATATAAAAAAACGATATAATTATTATTTGGTATATATGATACCTGTAGGTATCATGGATACCAAATAATAATTATACGATTTATATCATTTTTTTCCTTATATTCTAATGAAAAAAGTAGGAGGAGCTTAGCAAAAAGTCTGGTGGAAAGACTTAAAAAACCCTGCGTGTGTACGGCCTTTAAGGTCATGAACTCTCTGACCTTTAGATATGTCTGATTGACCTATAAGTTATACGCCCACTTTCCGAGTACTAAGAGTCTGTTAAATAGAAAGTTACCAGAAGGGGCGGTAATTTAAGTCATTAGTTAATCTGAATTTTGAAAATTTTGCATAACCTACCATGACGTAACAATCACTTTACGGTAACTGTAAGCAGTCGGTAATTGAGTCGTTACCCTGTATAGAATATATACAGTGGAAATCTCTATAGTGGATTCCTCTATAGTGAAGGCAGAGTCCTGAGTAAGAGAATTACCCCGTATAGTGGACAAATTTTCTTTAGTCTGCGATTAAATGGCAATTAGTTTTCTAAAACTGATACTATTCATGGCAAATTAAAATATTTTGTTCACTATATGGGGTAATTCTCTTACTCAGGACTTTTCATTCACTATAGATGAGATCCACTTTATCATTTTTTATATCATTATCGTTTAAATATGATCATAAATAGATATTATGAAAGAATTGTACCTTTGATGATTTTTCTTTATCGAAAGTCTTTCAAATGTTGACTTTATTGCCTTCGCATACTTGCGAAATGTTATGTTTTGATGGTCATTTAATTATTCGTAATGTTGTTTCAGATGTGACGGATCCAAGGCTTTGGAAATCGTTAACGAAGTTGCCCACGCAGCTCGCTAAAAAGTGACACGAATTGAAGACAACCCAACGAATCGGACCACAAGTACAGAGCTAACGCTTACGATTTAACGGAAACAAAATGAAAAACCAGTTAAACTTTTTGAAATCGACTTGAGACTTATTACTGATAGAAAACACCTGACAAAATCGAATTAGAATTGGACTTATCAAGACTTAAAGGGAAATGTTATGTTGGGGGGACTATGGAATATTAATCCTTAATCTTCTTTGGTCCCACCATAACTTTCCCCATGATTGGACATATGATATTATTACACAAAGGGTATACAATCGCATTGCTCATTATACAAATATATATAATTAAGGATCAATCATATCACATATTAGAGATTTTCATGTAGAGAATTTAGTAAACCTCCACTTATTTATTATTAGTATGTATTCAATGTTTACTTGTTGTTTTGTTGTTATTTATTTGTTATTGTTATTACTCCTGATTCATTACAGGGTGTAAATTTCGTTCCAATAAACCTTTTTTTATATAAATGTTCTTTTTATTAATTACCTTCTTAACAAACAATCATTCTTTTATAAATTTCTCATGGAAACTGAATACTGTACAGGTAAAGCTCGCACAACGCCCAGTACATGTAGCGGGAAAATGTTGAAAACCTTAAAAACAATATATTCAGTGTTGATTGTCAATTGTAATACCTCTAATTATAATCAGTGTTTGACTAGATACTTGGTAAACGAATTAAATATCTTTTAAACCATATGCTTTAAAGAGTTCGTTGTAGCAATCAGCAGTCCGGGACAATTTTTGTCCTTTGTCGGGGGTGTTCGTTCAAAGATCGTCCGCTGTAAGAGCTTTACCTGTATATAAAAATGAATTAAGAAAATCATCAACAAAAATAGATCCCAATTGAGGAAGTTGAATAATTTAATTGTCAGGAAATTTAGAATAAAAGGATATGAGAGAAACAAAGTGAAGTATATACCTACCAACCTTCACTATTTCTTTTTATGTGCTCATGACTGCATAAAAGCTATTTCGTGTCTCTAGTAACATGATATCACAATATGAATCTGAAATATGTAAAGAAGACGAAAATGAACAGTTAGAATTCATAACTCCTGAGTTATGAAGGATTGTTTTTTTCATAACTCAGGGACACTGATAGTTTTCTATGATTAAAATTTTGGAGAAAACTATGCTTTTTGAGGGATAACTATAACCAAATTCTCTACGTATATCGTTTTCTATAATTTAAACATAGAAAATACTTCATAACTCAGGTGCATTTTATAACTCAGGTCCTTCATTACGCAGAACTTCCTTACTCAGGAGTGTCACTATACTTAGCTAACAGTAATTAATTCAAACGACTAAATCTGAATCCAAAAGGAAAGCAATTGAATTAATACAGTGATTTTAGCTCTAGAAATTACCTTTTACAAATGTTCTTTCTTTTGAAATAAACTCTATTCGTTTTTTTTTTTTTAAACAAATATTTTTGAACAAAATCGCTAAACAGAATATTCAGTTTTACGCTGCTAAAGAAACACATTCTCAAGGGACTAAATATGAATAGAGTAAAAATTATTAGGAATTGGACCAAATGTATCTCTTTAAAAACTGTTATTACTAATTTTTGAAGAATGGGATATTATTACATTGCAGAAAAGTATAGAGTGATTGTTTCTACGCGGTCTCCGATTATTGTTGCAGAAAACTCATATATAAGATTATTCAACTCACTCTGGATAAATTAGAAGGAATGGGGAAAACTTCTCAGTTCTTAGTCAAATGCGTCGTTCTAGAACACCCTCGTCCCTTAAGTGTTTTCGAAGTTTCTGAAGCAAGTGTACGTCATGCGAAATTGAAAGTGGAACTCAAAAAACGTTATGCGAGAAAGAATGGATTGTACGTCCGTTTCAAAACCATAGATCATATTGCTGATCTCAAACGGAAATTTTAAACAGTCCTCTTCAGGATCCAGAAAATGAGTTTATTACAAAACTGTAGAACAAAGTTTAGGACCACTGAAAATTTCTTCTAATTTGGTTAAGATTATATTTCATATATACTTTGAAAGGTACAGTTAGTCCAGCCAAAATATTTTCAACAAAAAATAATAAAACTAAATTTGGAACATTAATAATGTTTAAATATGTATTAATATTTAAATATGTATTAGAAATATAGTGATTACTTATTTGAATCTCTAGCGGAGCTGTTACGATACAAAGTCAACAGCCTGGTTCAAAAATGACAAAGCGTATAGCCTACTGAATATTATAACTAGGGTGGCAATCTTCCCAGTGGCAGTTTTGCTAGCACCCAGGTGAGAGTATAGGTGCGACATAGTCTCATAGACATGACTAAAGTTGTGACAATATGCGTTTAAAATCATAGATCCTGGAAATATTATAGACGGAATGAATTAAAGACTATTTAATCGTTCTAAATCAGCGGTATATAGTACTTGATACCATTTCATTTCGTTTCGTCTATAATATTCGTAAGATCTATGATTTTAAACTCATATTGTCACAACCCTAGACATGACTAAGAAATACTGTATTTTTACATGAAGGAGTCTGGAATATAAGAGAAGGAGTTAGAGAGGATGAGTGGACATGAACTGGAGAAAAAAATAGTAGAAAGAGTATACTTTGTATGAAATGGATGGCGGAAATGAATGAGAAGAGCAGGCTTTGGTTGTACTAGTAGTAGAAAAGGAAATGAGAGAGGAAGACTTCAAAGGAAGAGAGAGATAGGTTTCAGGGATAGAAAGAACTGTTTATGGCTTGGATGGAGGAAGATGGATGAAGAGAGATCTATGATGTGCGGATAGAGAGGAATTCACGATCTGCTGCAGTTTGTGTTGAATTGTTGGAGTAGGCCGGTATGAGAGAAGAGAAGCAGTGGAGCTGCATATACCGGTAATGGAGTAGAGGCATATTGGAGTGAAAGAGTTCTTATTCGGAGAGGAGGGAAGGAGAAAGAAGAGTGAAGTTTTAGTGAGAATGTGGAGGAAGGGAATATTGGGATAGAGAAGAATTGGTGGTTTAATGCGAAGAAGCAAATGAAAAGGCATTTTCCAAGAAAGACATAACTCACCAGCTGCATTCTAAGGCAACTGTGAATATTCTTAATACACAAAATTAACAACTCTGAAGTAAAACCGAGTATTTTAGTGTATTTATCATATAATTATTCAAATGCATATAGAAACAAATGTATAGATTATCAATTTTCATTAATTTGCATTGAAATGTAATTTTGAGGGAAACTAGAAAATAATGGATTCATTATACAATGAGGCATAGAAATGATTTGATGAGAGGAGTCTTATAGGTATCTACCTTCCAAGCAAGTTTTGTTCTTTCTTTAATCAAAGAGGCTATTGTTTCTTATCATTTTTCATGCCCTGATAACATTGCAGCAATGGGCCAACGTCGGTAAACATTGGCAAAGTAAAGGCACGATCAGGCATTGGCATGCCAGTGTTATTATACGCTGGGCCAATGTAAGGTGAGTGACACTGAAATAACGGCTGTTGAACAGCATTGTGCTAATGCAATGAAAACGACATTGAGCAAACGGTTGCCAAACAACACTGGATCAATAAAAGAAAACATTGGTTAACCAATCCAACAATTTTTTGATTTACCATCATATTATAATTCTGCTTATTACATTTATTATACTGGTCTACTAGTTCTATTTGTCGGTTGTCATAAGACAATCAGAGAGGTCAGGTATAAACGATCTCTCCCAAGATATACTTTTTTTAGTATATCTTTGAAATTGTAACCGTTCCTGGCGATTTGGAATAAATGGGCCTGTTATCACTTCAATTTCTATTTTAACACATAAGTATATTTCATTTATAAAAATGAGCCTAACCGCTAGTTTATTTATATATTTAAAATGCAAAATTATTTTTCTGATTGAAATAATAATTCAGATGAATAATTAAACTTTCTATTCAATTATAAATTATAATATTATTATTTGGTTAAATTAGCGTACCTAGGTGAAATAATATAGATTTGAATTTGAAAAAGCAACTGCCATATTTTGTTCTCCCTGATTTTTACCTACTGTATTAGATGTATTTGTGGGAATGTTGCTTTCAAGTGCTGTGTATGCCGTAACGTAACACATCCCTAATATGACAGTAGCACTGACCACATGCATGATTTGGGCAACATTGAGTATTGCCGATACTATTAAGACGTTTGAAAGATGTTATACTGTTCTGGGCCGGTGGACATCCGTGATGTGTGGGCCAACGTCGGGCCTGTAATGGCCCAATACATAGAGACCAGCATAACAGCGTTGGCCCATAGTTTCGTTATGAATTGGACCAACTTTGGCCCAATATTGTAATGCTTACTAGGGTATACTTCAGGAAATAATCAAAATCTATATCGAAGACTGAAAACGCCCTATAAAATTCAAATTCGAATTCAATACAAAGAGTGTAGGATCTTTTTCTTGAGCGTCAGATTAGTCAGTCATTCATTCAGGATTCTTCGAATATGCCGTCTCCCAGCCACAAGCAGTTTGTTCTAGCTCTGAACCATATCCTGTCCCTCTCTCCTCCCTCATAGTCCTCCTCCTTCGTCTCCCTTTTCTCGCAATTATCTCCTCCATCCATTCTCTCTCCACTCTCTCTGCTACTCTTCTCTTCACCTCCTGTTCACTCATCCTCTCCAGGTCCTCCACATCTATTCCGGTCCATTCCATATAATTCTTAGTCCTTTTCCACTAATGTGAGTATTTAATTAGATCAAGTTTATTATTATTTGAAGCGAAAATTTAGTTTGATTGATTTAAAGGTAGATGACTTGATGATTTAATAGTTTTGCTTTATCACTTTAAGTTTAATTTTTAGCTTAATATATTATTATGAGGATACCAACCAAGGTTAGTGAAACACATGAATAGTTTAATCGATTATATTGAAATGATGCCTACCTATATAAGATATGATAATAATTGTAATACACAAATAGATAATATGGTTGATAAATGCTTAATTAACTATTAGAATGAAATAATTAAAGGTCCTCTCCAGGCTCCGGGGAAAAAATGAGTTTATTACATAATATTATAGAACTAAGGTATACGATCATTATTCCGAAAACTGCATACAATTCGGTTCAGTATATATTTTATTATTTGCTTTCAAAGTTTTTTAATACTCTGTGAGCAACAATCGAGCGAATCTCCAACCTGACGCTGAGAAAGAAGATTGTACACTCTTTGTTTTGATTTTGAAGGTCCCCTCCAAGCAAATATTTTTATTGCTTCATTTAATGAGGCTAATGTTTCTTATCATTTTGCTGCAAACCGCATCGAATTTGGTAGCGTATTTTTAATTTTATATGCTTTTAAAGATTTTTAAAATCAAAACTCTACAAAACCTATTTTACTTCCGACTTACTAATTTAAGAAATTTTCGGCCTGAAGAAAAAGAATGTACACCATTTGTTTTGATTGTCAACTAGGTGTTAGGTTTATTAAATCCATTTAATATTAGTGTAAAGGTATAAAATTGAATGAATTTATAATAGAAACGTTTATATACTTTAGGAAACAATTAATATCTAAAATAATTTAAATAAAGGCCGAAAACGCTTGATTTGTTTATAAAATTCAAATTTGTAATCCAAACAAAGAGTGTACAATCTTTTTCTTGAGCATCAGATTAGTGATTCGCTCAATTATTGCTCACAGAGTATTAAATAACTTCAAAAACAAATTATAAAATATTTATTGAACCGAATTGTATGCGGTTTGCAGAATAATGATCGTAGACCTTAGTTCTATAATATTATGTTATAAACTCATTTTTTTCTCGAAGCCTGGAGAGGACCTTTAAATTCAGATTTTAAACAACAATGCGTTTTGGGCCTTCTTTTAAGATATTAATTGTTTCTAAAAGTATATAAACGTTTCTAAAATATGTTTATCCAAATTTAAACATTTAAACGAATAATAAATAGATTTATTAAACCAAATACCTACTTTACAATCAAAACAAATGGTGTACATTCTTCTTCAGACTGAAAATTAGAAAGTCGGAAGTGAAGTAGGTATTGTAGAGTTTGGATTATAAAAATCTTTAAAATCATATAAAATTAAAAATATGCTATCAAATTTAATGAGGTTTGCAGTATAACGATAAGAAACATTAGCCTCGTTGATCTAAGCAATAAAAAAATTTGCTTGGAGGGGACCTTTAAGGTATGATTTTGGTAATATTCTAGAAGCTAGGTGGCAATCTTTGGTTAGCGTAGTTACCAGTTTATAACTCGTAGAAGGTCTGTAGGTAGTTCACGACTGGGTGGTAAGGTAGCTAGATGACTGTTGGTTTGAAGTTGTACCAGATTAAAATTTGTTACCATTTGTTAAGGAGTAGGTAGAAGTAGAAGCTCCCC
>CANNZV010004167.1:0-46175 GCA_947561585.1 Caprella mutica
ATAGGCACCTCACAGTCGGTTGGAGGCCACTACCATTGGCGATGGTCGGAGCCATGGTCGTAGAGCAGAGAAGCTTATCTTTCATTTTTTAATGTTCATTGTCTTAATAAAGATGATTGTTTTTTTTTAATTATTTAAAGAAGTTCGCTTCTTCTGGCAGGGGGCCTTTAAAAAAAAAAAAAAAAAAATTGGAAGCTGTCTTTTGCTGACTTTTACTCTTTAACATAGTTACATATGAGTATACAAAAAAGAATGTGATAAAAGTCAAGATACTCATATCATGAGCATTTATTCAAATATACAGGGTGTCTCAATAAACCCGAATTACAACTTTAAGTCTGTATATTTCAAAAACTATTGAAGGTACATCTTTCTTTCTGGCATCTTTTTCATTGCTAAATGATCCTCCATCAGCAATCAAATTTTCATCAAGTTTTATTCATTTTTGTGAATGTTATAAGGATTCTTTTGATGAGTGATGAAAAGGGCTTTTTAGCAAATAGTTATAAAATTTTGTTCTAAATTTGTAAATATTGTTTTGCGTATACTAATGGATGTGTAAATATCAGATGAAGGTTTTTATAAATACTAAATATCGAAAAGTCAATTTGTTGAGATTTTATAACAGTTTTAGTGAGGACTGGTGCGCCTGGACCAGTCACTAGGTTAGTGAGCAAACTTTTAAGGGCTAGGTTACTAGGGTTTAATGCAGGATAAGTAACCAAATCCTTTTTATGTCTGACAAAAAATATCTCTTTCTTAATTTCACGAAATTAAAACTTGGTGCTTACCTAAGCTAAATTATTACATTAAATAACAAATTCGTACTTGAAATTCTCTTTATTGCTTCTCTAGCTAAATTACCAACAGAATTACCGACATTTCTGATCGTGAGGCTAAAATACAGCAGAGTCTGTAGGTAAAACAAACAGTTTGGGATTTGAGGCGCTAGAGTCAGTTTTTGGAGGAAATTTTAGCTTCTTACATTCAGTGTTAGTTCTTCTTCTTATTTGCACCAAACAATGGTGTAAGAAGTGCGGAGAGATGACAACTAGGAATTAATTTACACTAACGGAAAACTAACGAGGAATTCGTGTTTGGATACAAATTATGCTGAAGAATATGGTGAGGAATTTGACTTACAGCGCAAATTAAACTTTTAAAAAGGATAATGAACTTACATTTAGCCTATACTTACGATAATAACTTCACAGAATTATTAAATTTTTGTCCGAATTTTTAATTATTAGAATATATCAAAAAGATTCGAACATCATTCATGGTACATCATTCTGAAGCACCAAGGAATTCGATATATTTTCGATTTTGAATATACCAAAGAATTGAAAACGTTTTTAATTTAATAAAAATGGAACATTTAATGCGATTCGAATTAGCTATATTCCATTTAATATCGTATACAATTATTAATTGTGATTTCTTGAATTCTGTGAACCATAAAACTTATACGTTTGCAATATTTCTTAGTGTTCATTCTTGTCTCAATTAGCTAAAACTAATATTATTATTTCATTTCAAATCTAGCACTAAATATTACTAAGTGTGAATAAAAGTGTTTGCTAGCCCCAACTTATCATATCATTTTCTCTCTGTCGACAGAATATGTTCATGAGATACGGAGTGGAGCACAATCTCACATTTGCATTGCCTATGACCTCTAATTACCTGGGCAACCATAGCCTCTTCCAGGTGAGAACAGCTATGAGGAAGTGAAATAGATAAACTAGCTAGGATTTACAGTGGGAAAATATTAATAGTTGTTCAAACTCTTTACTGTGTATTTTCTTTATAACTGTTGTTGGTTGTTTTAACCCTTCACTGGGCACTTATATATTACTATTGGTGGTTGTTTTAACTCTTCACTGTGTACTGTATTTACAACTATTAATGGTTCTTTTAACCCTTCACTGTGCATTTTATTTACAACTATTGGTGGTTGTTTTTAACTCATCACTATGCACTTTAATTACAACTATGGGTGGTTGTTTTAATGTATTCTTGATTGTGTTCCCATATAACTTACAAAGAGGTTTCATATTCTATTATCACACAATTTAACTGCCTTTACTAATGTTTTTTTGCCATGATGGCAAGCTTGATGGGAAAGTTATTATAGTTCACATCCATCAACAAGCTAACACTAACTCGCGTTAAAAATGTATGTCTACATGACATGGTTCCGACCTAACAATGATTGGTAGATCATAACTGAGCTTCACACTCTTTGAATCTTCTTAAAATATTCAAATATAGGATATACCAAGTGGGACATGAAGAAGAGTCATTGCGTATTTAGTCCACAGAACTCCTCTATGCTGAATGTAGAGTCCTGAATAATGAACTATCCCGTATAGTGATCAAATTTCATTTAGTCTACCATGAAATTTTTCATCTCGTAACGGGGTAATTGTATTACTCAGGGTTCTACATTCACTATAGAAGAGTTCTCTTGTATATATCACAGTCTAAAGAATGTAAGTAGTTACTGCATTTATTCTTCACAGTTACTTCATTATGTCGTTATCAAATATATAATAGAATTATTATTTAAACTAAAAAGGAATTCATAGCGTTTGTATATATTGACTGCAGAATATAATAAAACAAGATTTTCTAATACTTACTTATGAATTATGTCTGCTTTAAATAACGAAGAAAAATAGTTGTTATGGAATTTTAATTTATTCAGTTCAAGGAATTTCAGAATATAATGTAAAAACAAGGGTACTGGTAAGAGCTGTCATTTTCTATAAAATGTGAAAGGAATTAAAATTGGCAATTTTCAATATATTGTCACACTTGTTTCACATATTCTTTTGAACATTTTGTTGAAATGAAAACTCTCAAAAAATTCAAGTTTCTTTTCTTTTTCACTTTATTTGCATCACACAAACAACAGAGGAAGTAATATTTGAGCTGTGACGTTAGGTATTTGTTTGCTATTTTAATAATTTAATTTATAAACATTCTTCATTTGAACTTCTTATCCACTTTCTTTTAACAAATATTTGATTATCGAATTCAGGAATGCAGGTTGACAAACGCAGCACTAGAATTACAAAGAAGCCATTTTGACTGATTTTTACTTTCCAAACATTTGTATCTCATAAATTATTATTGAAGATACTTGAATTTTTTTTATATTAGGAGACATTGTCTCCGCATATTATTTTTTTCAATTTGCTTGAAATTACAAATGTTGTTTTGATGTTAATTCTCATTTTTGAGTGTTTTTACTACGCAAGGGTTCCCTTACAGTGAAATTTCTTCCAATTCTTCATCTCCTGGGAAAATAACATAAGGTTACATCTATACCTTATGTATTCTGAAAAGTACCCCATATATCATTCCACATGGAGGTTTGTTCTGATAGCTCCTTATCTAATAAACGCGCAAACGTAACATTATTTCGCTTGTGTTCTTTCATAGCGAAATGTTACCTTCCATACCTTAGGGAGAAAAGTCTCAGGAGACTGGTAACAAATTTATCAATTTCATTTATTATTTGAAGATGAATGCGTATTTTTCGGATTGATTACAAAAATTTAATAAGAAAATGGGTTGAAAATTTACAGGTTTCAATAAAAAAAAAATGTTAAGAATCGCTTGAGCAAAATTAATGATCTTATAACATATTTATCAATTTCATTTATTTTTTGAAGATAAATACGTATTTTTCGGATTAATTACAAAAATTTACATAAAATTTAACAAGAAAATGGGTTGAAAATTTAAAGGTTTTAATAAAATATGAATGTTAAGAATCGCTTGACCAAAATTAAAGATCTTACACACAGAGAACGGTTTTGTTGATACAACCAAAAAAGTAGGTTTTTGGTTGTATCAACAAAATATATTAGTCAGCTATGAGCCATCAAAATAATTTTGTTATACTGAATATATATTGTTGTTAAAGTGTTTTTTTGTTATAGTTACACCAGAATTTTTAAGGTAACTGTAACTAGAGCCTAATAGTTACCTCAAAAAATGTATTTTGTTATGTCAACAAAAAGTATATTTAAAGCAACACAAATATTTTTTTGTAGCAACACAATCATCTTGTTATTTTAACTGAAACCATTTGGTTTAAAAAAAAAGAATATGCTGTTTTAATTATCATTTCTTATATCATTGCATATAGTCTATATGTATGTAAATTTGGTTTACATCAAATAGCTCAATGATACATTTTTTTTATATATAAATTAAAGGGGAATAAATGAAAATAGAAATGAAATGGTGTATCCGGGAATTGAACTGACGATCTGCAATCTCCAGTCTGCAGCTCTCTCCTCTCGGCCCTCCTGGTCATGGTAGAAGTAAGATTGTAATGAACTATATGCAATATAATAACACGCATGCTTTTTATAGTTATTATAAATGAATATTGTTTAATATTCTATTGATTTTGTATCTTTTCTCTCGTATTATGAAAAGCAATAGAACATTTCAATTGAATGTTTTTAGTATAGCTATCAATTAATATTTATCAGTTTCCCCCTACCTACTTAGTTACTTATTAGTGTTTATCAATAACTAAATAGATACCTACTAGTGTTTATCATTACTTACGTAGTTATGATACGCAAATAAGGCTTTAGAATGAACTTGCTGCAATATATATAGATATATTTACCATTAAGATTCGCACTCGGGCTCAATATATTACTTTTCTCCCGCGTAAGACAGACGAAGGCCATCACGCGTTGGATAGATGTGGAAATATCGATCAAAATAGCTTTCAAGAAACGCATAGAAATTTATATATTTTGATTATTTACGAACAATGAATATCGAAGACAATTATTATTAATGAAAATGTATTATTAGTAATATTGAAAAATATCTCAACAAAAATTTAATATTATTGTAACAAAATTATTATTTATAAAGACAAAGGTATTTTGTTAAGCAATAATGTTACATTTAAACTAAATATTGCAAGTTAGTACTACAAAAACATTTTGTTACATATAAAAACATTGAACAATATTTTATTGCTATGATAGCAATATTTAAGTTGATATGAACAAAACTTTTTTAATAACCTTAACAATCTTAACAGTTAACAGTTAACTTAAAGAAATTTTTTGTTGGAGTCAAGAAATCATTGAACAATATTTTATTGCTGATTTAACTCAATTGATGGTTAAAATAACCAAATTTTCGGATTATCATAACCAAATTTATCGACAAAAAACGTTTTGTTAATTTAACAAAACCATTCTCTGTGTGAGATAAACCCCAACCAAATTAATTTCAAATTACTTCTTTTATATGTATTTTTGTCCATAGAATCCGAAAATCAAAACCTCTTTTTGTAGAAACTGATACTTTTTGAGATATGAGGGTTTAAAGTTATTTATTTCCTATGTATTACTGAAGGATTGGGAACTTTGAAGAAACTCGTGTTTTCATTGAAATTAATTAAACAATATAGCTTTTTTACATGAAACAGTAATGTAGTTTGTTATATCCGCTAGTTTGTTGTACTGCACACTTCATAACTGTTTAATGACCTGGCAAGGGGGTATGGGGGGCAGCACGTCCCCCCATTACACATATATCAGCATTGAAGTAATAAATTGAAAATATCACTGAAACTGGAAATATATTCGATATATGTATTACGGGAGGCGTGCCGCCCATCGAGCCCCCATGCCAGGTCATTAATCAATCATGAAATGTGCAGTAAATTGAACTAGCAGATACAACTAACTACATTACTGTTTCATGTAAAAAATCTATATTGTTTAAGTAATTTCAATGAAAACACGAGTTTTTTCAAAGTTCTCAATCCTTCGGTAATACATAGGAAATAAATAACTTTTAAACCCTCATATCTCAAAAAGTATCAGTTTCTACAAACAACGGTTTTTTTTTCAGATTCTATGGACAAAAATACATATAAGAAAAGTAATTTGAAATTAATTTGGTGGGGATTTCTCTCACACAGAGAACAGTTTTGTTAAATTAACAAAACGTATTTTGTCGATAAATTTGGTTATGATAATCTGAAAATTTGGTTGGAACCATCTAGCTTTAAACGTGAGGAGAAGACAGAAATGGTTTGATGCTACGGTTATGGAAAAAGTTGGTAATAATGTTTATAACGTTAAAGTTCACGATTTAAACATTGTTTGGAAAAGACATTCAAATCAGCTGTTGTCTGACCGAATTTCACAACAGTAGAATAAGTTGATAATCCGCTAACTATGCAACCACCCATTCCTGTAACTCCTCGAAGATCTGTAAGCACAAGAGCTAGAAATGCTCCTGATAGGTTAACATATTATTAACAAGATATAACATGGTTTGTTTTATTTTATATTATTAGTTTAAATGTTTAATTTTGTAACAATATATTTATCTTGAATTCAAAAATCATTACTTTTGTTCTATGTTAGTTATATTATATTATAGTTATGAGCTGAACGTGGGGGAACTGTTTTGGTCCTCTAATTTCTGTTCATTAGATAAGCAAGTCCTAATAAGGTGTTGTGGTGTCCTAATTATTTAATTTATTTATTACCCCCAAATAAAATTCGTTTATATTGTCAAATAAAATTCATTTTCTCTATTCCGATTTTTGTCCATAGAAAATCTCTGATCATTGATGTTTCGGCAACATCAGTTGATTTATTTATTGTTTCTTATCAATGCATAATAAACGGTAGTGAAAGTTTTTCCTCTTCAAACTAATTATTTATATAGCAATTCAATTTAAATAGTCACTTATTATTCTGTTACTGGATCATTAATTTAACTTTAATATTTAAACAATTTACTTAAATGTGTTCGGTACTACAGTAGCCGTCCTAATTCATACAAATTAATATCTATTGCTACTAACAGATCTATATCGATTTATTACTTCAAACTTTGTGAACTCTTTAACTTAAAAATTAAACCTAAGAAGTCCCTGTATAGGGTAAGTAATGTCCTTATATTGTGTAGTACATATTTTCATATTTGAATAAAATTTATTTCTATTAAGATTTTGCGTTATTCGCAGGTCTAAATTCTGGAAAAAAAAATAGTTTCAATTCCCTGGGTACAATTGGTGACCCTGGTTTAAAAAATTCCCAGTCTTCACAACTCTCATATACATCTACCTACCTTATTATGGCAGGCGACGATGAGAATGATTCTGCTCAAACTGTGTCGGTTAAAGCACCGGTATTCTCTGAAACTTCACCAGCCATGTGGTTTCGAATAATGGAGGCTCAATTCCGATTGAAAGGAATTACTCAGACTACGACTAAATTCTTCCATTGCCTTGCATCATTGCCTACTGAAGTGCTAGAAAGCGTGTCTCCTAGCATTTTAGACAAAGAGAACTATGACGAAATGAAGGAATCCATTATTTCATTCATTGAGAAAACCAAACCAGAGTTATTTGAAAAATAAATATCGTCTACAACGATGACAGGGAGACCTTCCGTGTATTTGCGTCAACTACAGCAAATCGCGGGGAAAGTTGGAGCTAGTGATGATTTAGTAAGACTTAAATTTGTTCAAAGCCTACCATCGACTATTGCACATACTATAGGTGCTCAGCAATCTCTGTCTCTCGACCAGTTGGGTGGTATAGCTGATGGTTTGATTCCAATTCACTCTCAAATTAACTATGTTAATCAACCGTCTCAACTAGATGTTAGGCCAAGACGCTACCCTAACGATAAACAAGATAAACTGACCAGTGTGCCGATAGGATTGAAACCCTATCACCCTAAGCAAAGGCCTAAGGTGTGCAGGAGCCACATTTACTATGGAGATATGGCAAAATACTGTAAACCTTGGTGCAAGTTCCCCTCTTAGATGAATTGTCATATTAAACCTTCTTCAAGACCATCATCTAGGAGCTCTTCGCCAGCTCGTAGTTCCAATCAGGAAAACTGAGAGGGCGAGCAGCAATGGCAGTAACCTCCTCGCCACTACTCAAGGTACAAGCGATAGTAAATACTGCTAAAATTAACTTTGTTCTAGACACAGGAGCTTCTATTTCTATTATACCACGTTCTATGGCAAACGGCATTAACCTTACTCCAACTGGAATTCATATATCTTCAGCATCGGGTGAATCTATTAAAGTATATGGTGAAGCTGTAATGGACGTAATACTCAAACCTTTACGTCGAGTTTTTACGTGGTGTTTCGTAATTGCTGACGTGACAGATCCATTACTTGGTTACGATTTCCTTTCTAACTACGGTTTGCTGATAGACTGCAAACGTCAGATGTTAATAGATTCTGATACAAATTACAAAGCGACAGTAAAGAAGACGAACGAAAATGTAAACACAATCAAGATTAATGAAATTCCAGAAATACACAGTAAAGCAATTGATTTGATAAAGAAGTATCCTTCTTTAACATCTACTCAAAATCTCTCTTCAAAATCAAGATCTAAAATCTATCACCGGATCGATACAGGCGATAAACAACCTGTTTATTGTCGACGTAGAAATCTTGCCCCTGATAAACTAGAAGCGGCTAAAAGAGAATTCAAGACGATGTTAGCAAGCGGAATCATTCGACAATCAGAATCACCATGGGCATCTCCTCTTCACATGGTTAAAAAAGATAACGGAGATGAATGGCAGCCATGTGGAGATTATAGGGTATTGAATGCTAACACTAAACCAGATAGGTACCCTCCACCAATGCTCAGAAGTGTTATCTCTAACCTATATGGAAAAAAAGGTATTTTCAAAAATTGACTTGGTCCGTGCTTATCACCAAATTCCTGTCCATCCGGACGACATTGAAAAGACGGCAATAACTACCCCTTTCGGGTTGTATGAATTTGTTTGTATGCCTTTTGGCTTGCGGAATGCGGGTTCAACTTTTCAAAGATACATAGATAATATTTTCATGAATGTAGAACCTGTCTTTATTTACTTGGATGATATTTTAGTTTATTCAGAGTCGATCGAACAACATTATAAAGATCTTGAGCTTGTCCTTAAAACCCTTTCTGATAATAATTTGAGAATTTCTCTTAAAAAGTGCCAGTTTTTTCAAGATAAGATAGATTTTGTTGGTTTTGAGATAAATTCTGAAGGGATAAAACCTACCTCCAATAAAACTGAATCTATTCTTAATTTTCCCATACCAACTAACTCAAAATCATTGAAAAGTTTTATCGGAATGATTGGTTATTATTGTCATTTAATTCCAAATTTTGCCAGACTAATATTGCCTCTTACAGATTTAGCCAGAGATAACCCAGATTCTAAACGTCTAGAAGCGAATCAAAGAGTTATCACTGCATTTAACGATATTAAGAAGATTTTGTGTGAGGCTACAGCACTAAGTCATCCAAAACCAGGAGTAAGTGATTACCAATTAGTTACTGATGCCTCACAGTTTGCAGTAGGAGCTGCAATGAACCAGATGATCGACGGTAAACCTATTCCAATAGGGTTCTTTTCTAAGAAGCTGTCCGCTCCACAATCACGCTACTCCACATTTGATAGGGAGTTACTAGCCGCCTTCTTGGCTGTTTTAAAGTTTAAACCTTTCATTGAAGGATACAAAGTTGTTCTTTTCACTGACCATAAACCGTTGCAGTCGGCATTTCACAGTCAAACCCCAGCTAAATCGGACAGACAACAGAGACATTTATCTGCTTTAACTGAATATCTATCTGATATACAATATATCCGAGGAGATCAGAATATAGTGGCAGATTGTCTATCTAGATACGCTAATGCTATTAATTGTGATACATGTGACCTTCCATCGTTAGCTAAAGATCAAAGAACATGCGAAGAATTAAATTCATACAAGGAACGTTTGAAATCCTTCAAACTTGACAAAGATCTGAATATTTGGTGCGATAATTCTCTCCAATACCCTCGACCATTCGTACCAGAATCATCGCGCGAAGCTGTATTTAAATCTTTACATGATATATCACATCCAGGAGTGAAGGGTTCATTAAAACTAATCAAGGAGAGATACTTTTGGCCGGATATTGACAGATCTATTCGGAAAATGTGTGAAGAATGTACAGTGTGCCAGCAGAGTAAGATACAGAGGCACACTAAAGCTCCGATTGTAGAATTCAAATTGCCTTCTGAACGGTTTCAAACTATACATGTGGACATAGTGGGTCCACTACCACCTTCCAAGCTACATGGTGAAAACTACACCAGTCCATACAGGTATATCCTGACCTGTATAGATAGAGTTACTCGTTGGGTGGAAGCTTTACCGATGACAGACATCACCACTGCGACTGTAGCATCTGGATTCGTCACTACATGGATTTCAAGATTCGGTGTGCCATTACATGTTTCGTCTCGTGGAAGACACGTTAAGTTCAAGAAACTTATCGATTTCATATATTATTAGTTTGTTTGTTTTAATGTTGTTAATCTAGGTAGATCTTTGATACCGTATGATTTATTGTGTTATACATTTCATCACTTTCCTCAGCTCCGCTGACTGGAAGGGGAGTGATGTGGTGTCCTAATTATTTAATTTATTTATTACCCCCAAATAAAATTCGTTTATATTGTCAAGTAAAATTCATTTTCTCTATTCCGATTTTTGTCCAGAGAAAATCTCTGATCATTGTTGTTTCGGCAACATCAGTTGATTTATTTATTGTTTCTTATCAATGCATAATAAACGGTAGTGAAAGTTTTTCCTCTTCATACTAATTATTTATATAGCAATTCAATTTAAATAGTCACTTATTATTCTGTTACTGGATCATTAATTTAACTTTAATATTTAAACAATTTACTTAGATGTGTTCGGTACTACAGTAACCGTCCTAATTCATAGAAATTAATATCTATTGCTACTAACAGATCTATATCGATTTATTACTTCAAACTTTGTGAACTCTTTAACTTAAAAATTAAACCTAAGAAGTCCCTGTATGGGGTAAGTAATGTCCTTATATTGTGTAGTACATATTTTCATATTTGAATAAAATTTATTAAGATTTTGCGTTATTCGCAGGTCTAAATTCTGGAAAAAAAAATAGTTTCAATTCCCTGGGTACAGTGTGATGCTTACATAGCATCACACGTTCATAGTGTACATGTGTGTTTGTATCTACGTAATGGTGTAGAGTAGTGAGAGACTGTGAGTCTCTCCTTTGTTGTAGTTAGTCGTTGAAATACAGTAGCTTAGAGAGGTTGTTGTCTGTCATTATCCTGTTCGTACCCTATTAGCGGAACTCATCCTTTGAAGTGGGGGTTACCACATTCTACGATTATCAAACATTACAATATTAATTGGAAGATCTGGAAGGAATGTATAATAAGGCCAATTAACTAACAAAATGATATATGAAATTAATTGATGATATGAAATAGTGCGAAATGGAAAATGCAACGACGAATTAAACATAACATAAGTCCAAGAATTCAATAACGGGGATCAAATTACCATGGGCCAAATTACCAGGGATTAAACTACCGTGGATCAAATTACCGGGGATCAAATTACCGGGGATTAAATTACCGGGGATCAAATTACCAGGGATCAAATTACTGGTCTGGGTCGTGACCATAGAAGATTATGTCGTGACCATAGAAGATTATGTCGTGACCATAGAAGATTATGTCATGACCAAATAGAATATTTAGTCTTGTCCACAGAAGATTATATGTCGTGACTATAGTAAATTATGACGTGACCACAGAAGATTAGGTCATTTCCGTAGAGGATTATGTCATGACCACAGAAGATTTTGTCATTGTCAATTTAATTCCTAGTTGGCATTACCATGACATTTCTCTATTCATAAAGGAATTTCTTTAATTTTCTTAATTTCATATTTTTCATTTTCTTTAGTCATGTCAGATATTGTGTCATGTAAGGATCTAACTACCATAGAACCTTTGCTCACCGATATAAGGATCCATTCTTTTATTACTAAAGTTATTATTTGGTTGTATGATAGAGCCATCCTTTACTTTCCTTTTACCCTTTTTGCTTTCAATTTAACGATTCTCCGAACAATCACTTAGTTCGATCGTCCTACATTGACAGAATATTTTTATTTAGATTAATATTCTTACAATCATTAAGTTAGATCTTCCTATTTTCACACAGTGGCTTCAGTTTGATTTTAATGTTCATACAATCATTAAGTTCGATCTTCGTATTCTCACACAGTGCCTTCAGTTTGATTTTAATGACAGGCCAATATTATCCCAAGATCTCTGTTGCCGATGAGTGGAGTTTTGGACATTTTCTAGGTACACACGAGACTCAAACCCGTCAGAACACCGGAAGATCTTCCACCTGGACACTGCTTTCATCACCGTAGTGAGAGACCCAGCTTACCCCTTCGAGTCCATCTACATCTACTTCCACCAGGCCCATCACTATAAAGTGTCATTTGAACAGTTTCTGAACTGGCATTTTGAGGTATGACCAACTTAACTTACTAATTTTAAAATGAGAGTTAAACAATGATCATAATCAATAATACACAGTATATCGATATAGTAAATATGGTATAATTTTTGAATACAAAATGAAAATTAGTGATATGTTCTTTCTTATAGTATGAATATTTCTTTGGTATTTAATTGTAAAATAAATTATTTTGACTTATTTACAACAACAAGGCAGTTATTCAGGATTCTCTATAAGCAGTTCAATAGCTTCCTTTTGTAATAATTCTATTGATAAGTGTTACGCTGAATATATTTTCTATTTTTCAAAGAAACAACAATCAATGGGGAAATGCTTTGATTGATTTGGAGTGAATCATGTACTCTTCGACATGGATGTTAACGTCCACCTGAACAGTGAACATTACAGCCACTGAAGCTCGTCAGGCAATCGACTCTGAAGACGAACTTTTCGACACTATTTTGATAGCCGAAAGAAAAGACGAAAGTCTAATTCTTCTGAAGGAAAGTCTGTGTTGGAGTTACACTGACGTTGTTTTTTTCTCCAAAAACGCCAAAGAGATGAAATGAAGCGTACCTTGACTGTGAGTTCAATTGAGAAGGTTAGGAAGTTGAACAGCGGGGACGTGCATCTCTACGAACTTTTTTATCCAAACACAAAGAGAAAGTGGTGAGGTACGAAGAAAAGAAGATGGCGGAGGAAGTTGCTTTTTGATGGAGTCCAAAAAAAATTATTCGAAAGTTGTGGTAGTAAGGTTGTTGAGCATCACGAGCATAATAGCATGTACAAAGAATATTCCAATCAAATCTACGGTTACGTTCTTGATGATAATTCCAATTTATAATGTGTTCTACTATCTTCGCCAGAACTGACACCAGTGAAAAAGATAAGAAAATAACAATGTTCAAAAATTTTACAGGAATTTAGAAGCTAGAGAATTGATAATAATTCTAGCGCAGATTCAATCGCCTCAGAAATTGATGGAGAAGAAAATATTAGGAGTTAACATATTAAAGAATTATATAATGAATATTTAGAAAAAGGAAAATTAAATTCAGAAAATATCGATGATGAGTGAATTTGCTTCCACTCTTTGGTGACATTTTAGTGTTTTAAAGTGATCGTCCTTTTATATTATCTGATGTTAGAGAAATCTAGTTTTTCATCAATGTGACCAATGCTATAAACTTATCAGTAATGCTTCAAACAATCATAGATCTATAAACATATCAATTATATGGATATACTCTGTCTCCTTGATATCTTTCTAAAATATTTAGGCCATTGGAATTAAAGTAGCTATTAAGGTTTGTATTTAATCATGCCACTTTTTAAGTTGAAAGATTTATTTGCAATAATCATGCTAGAAAACATGGAGTAAGGGTGTAAGTACCTCAATCAGGACACTCTTAGAAATACAGGGACACAGTAAGTACCTCAATCAGGACAGTGTAAGATATATAGAGACACAGTATATACACAAATAAGACACTGCTAGCAATATAGAGACACAGTAAGTATTCCGACAAAGAGACTGTTAGCAATATAGGGACACAGTAAGTACCCCAACGAAGAGACTGTTAGCAATATAGGGACACAGTAAGTACCCCAACGAAGAGACTGTTAGCAATATAGGGACACAGTAAGTACCCCAACGAAGAGACTGTTAGCAATATAGGGACACAGTAAGTACCCCAACGAAGAGACTGCTAGCAATATAGAGACACAGTAAGTACCCCAACGAAGAGACTGTTAGCAATATAGGGACACAGTTAGTACCCCAACGAAGAGACTGCTAGCAATATAGGGACACAGAAAGTACCCCAATCAGGACACTGTTAGAAATATAGGCACATAGTAATTACCTTAATCAGGACACTGTTAGCAATATAGGGACACAGAAAGTACCCCAATCAGGACACTGTTAAAAAAAAGGGCACAGTAAGTACCCAATCAGGACACTGTTAGAAATATAGGCACACAGTAAGTACTTTAATCAGGACACTGTTAGAAATATAGAGACACAGTAAGTAGTAAGTACCCCAATCAGGACACTGTTAGTAATATATATATGGACACAGTAAATACCCTAATCAGGACACTATTAGCAATATAGGGACACAGTAAGTACCCCAATTAGGACACTGTTAGCAATATAGGGAAACAGTAAATACCCAATTAGGACACTTTTAGCAATATATATGGACACAGTAAATACCCTAATCAGGACACTATTAGCAATATAGGGACACAATAAGTATCCCAATTAGGACACTATTATTTATATAGGGACATAATGAGAACCCAATGAAGACACTGTTAGCAATATAGAGACACAGTAAGTACTCTAATGAGGACAATGTTAGCAATATAGAGACACAGTAAGTACTCTAATGAGGACAATGTTAGCAATATAAGGACACAGTAAGTATCCCAATGAAGTCACTGTATGCAATAAAGGAACACACAGTTTCACTATTCAAATAACGTTCAGTAGCTGCGGAAGACTCTTTAGAATACATATAACACTTCAAAATGTACGTCTTGTTCTATCAAAATTGCTCTGATTTTTGTACTCACTCCAACTAATTTTGCTCCACTTCATAAACTTGAAAACAATTTATTTATCCCAAATTATATTTTAATTTATTTTAGTATTTAAATTAATACAATATCTTGCAGATGCTCAATAGTTGCATCTAAAACATTTTACGATTACACCCAATTAATGAATAGTGACATTTGATTATTACTTAATGCCCAATAAACAAAAGGTAATGCAATTAATTAATATAATAAAATTAAAACTTTTTTAAATTTCATAAGCAGAGATTAATGTTTTTGAAAAGTTCGAATAAAAATCATCACTGGTAATGAGTCATACAATGAAATTGTAAATGAATTCTGTATCATAAATCTGTTTATGTTTCGAACTCTAAAAATTGTATTGAGTGAAGACTGATAACCAATCAGATACAAACTGGATTGAGGAAACTATTTATTTACTATTCTGTATTTTGAATTCGAGTTAATTCCTCATCATTTTCAAAAGTTCTAAACGTCCGGCTTTTAATCAATCTTCGTAAAATTCTTTCCAAAAAATTAGAATTTTAAAGAAAATACAAAATAAAATCATTAAGAATTTAGAACCTGAAGAAATTGAGTTTGAAACTGAGATAATACCCAGTGGCCGATATAACACAGTAGCTGATATTTCAAAGTAGCCGATATGACACAGTGGGCGATAATTACGACACATTAGCCGATATGACACAGTTGTAGTCAATATGTAACAATATCTTTTCAGGGTACCATGTAGTGGCTAGAAAGGATCTTTTCAGTGTACCGTGTAGTGGCTAGAAAGGATCTTTGCATTGGACCGTGTAGTCGCTAGAAAGTATATTTTCAGTGTACCGTGTAGTCGCTAGAAAGGATCTTTGCATTGTACTTTATAGTGGCTAGAAAGGATCTTTTCAGTGTACCGTGTAGTCGCTAGAAAGGATCTTTGCATTGTACTTTATAGTGGCTAGAAAGGATCTTTGCATTTTACTTTATTGTGGATAGGAAGGATATTTTCAGTGTATCCTGTAGTGGCTTGAAAGGCTAATGTATCATATCGGTTACTGTGCCTTATTGGCTTCTGTGTCATATCGGCTTCTGTGTCATATTGGCAATGTCAAAAGTGTCATATTGGGCTACGTGTCATATTAGCTACTGTACCATAATGTCAACTGTGTCATATCGGCTACTGTTTCATATTGGCTATTGTATCATAATGGCTTCTGTGTCATATTGGCTACTGTCTCATATCGGCTACTGTGTCATATTGGCTTCTGTGTCATATTGGCTACTGTGTCATATCGGTCACTGTGTCATATTGGCTTCTGTGTCATATTGGCTTCTGTGTCATATTGGCTACTGTGTCATATCGGTCACTGTGTCATATTGGCTACTGTGTATTTACCCAAGTTAAAATTAACACAAATAAATGCTTCTTATCTCTAATTATAATAATCCATCATTCAAAACTCTTACAGATCTCCCTCGTAATTTTTTCGATGCTAATTTCCGTTCGATAAAGTCTCCATGAGGTGAAATAATATTCGGCCACACGAAGTTCATCAGATTGCAATGAACTCAGTCCAGAAATATATTAGATGAGTCACTGTATAAACCACATGCTATTTATGCTATTTTCTTGGTAAAAATAAATGAAGAAACGTATTATCCACATTATTTAATATTGCTAAATAATTCAATTTTTCAATCTTGCAATATTGATGTTAAATTATGTTCAATTTCTATTTATTTATTTTTATAGCAGGGCATATGAATTTTATCTGCAAAAAACATAATTTTAGTCAATAGAATTATCGGACAGTTTCACATTATCGGTATATAGAAAAAATTTGATTATTATTATTTAGCTTTAATTTTATTTGTTATCTATGACACCTGCAGGTATTTAATATTCAATAAAAAAAATTCATTTCTTATATGATTGAAATTGTGAAACTGTCCAATAACTGTGAAGACATTCTAATAAAAATTTAATAACATTTTGGGTGATAATATCTCTATAGGATCTGACGCTCATTTTTCTCACTCTTTGTAAGACTGAACTAATCTAATAAATCTTAGGAGACTTTGTAAATTCTCTCTAAATATTGTTCACTTCTTAAATAACAAATAACATATATTTTCTTATTGATGCCAATTATTAAGAATATTTTTGTACACTCAAGAAGGAAAAAAAACTTTTATGAATTTATGATCTCCATATTTAAAAGATAAACGATAATTCATTTTTATTTTTAAATGAGAAATATTGTTTTTTTAAACAAATTAAGTCACTCTTCAGGAATAGAACTTCTAAATAAGAAAAAAATTGACAGCTATTTGATACAAAGTTATCATATCCTAATTTGCTTAATTTTATGATTTTCTTACTTAAAAATTACTCTTTCTTACTGTTGTTCTATAAATTTGAATTCCTTTACTTCCCAGATACACTTGTTAACGATTCCTATTCTTATTCTTATTCTTGATAATCTAATTCAAAGTATCAACTGTAAGACTTAGATAAACTTTTTCAAATGTCTAGACTAAGTTACGACGTCAGTGTTAGGTTAAACAGTCAAATATCAATAATTAGTTTCTGAGGTGGTGTTGAGAGACAACTATAACTGTAACTACTACGCTATCAAACTTACTGGTTATAATTAAATTCCATCTCGTTAAATTTCAACCAAATAAGTTCCAACCCAATAAATTCCAACTGAGGAAAATTCACTAAAGTATTTACCATCAAAGAAAAGAGTCTTCGAATTAGGTATGTAAAATTCTCAGAATCTCAAGTTTTCTATTTCCCATTATTTTCAAATTGGTCGTCATGTACACAGAAATATTTGAAAAAATATCAATCTTTAAATTTCGTTTCTGGAAATGTGGAATTAGTAAACAGTCAAAAAATCCTTACGGATAAATTATTCTTTGACTGTACAATCCTGGCGTGAAATGTATGAGAGTTTAATTTACCGGAGTGGAATTTACAGGGTTACCAGTCTTATTTACCTCGTTGAAAAATTAATAATTGGAGATAATCTATCAGAGCATTTTGATGGCCAAATAAAGAAAAGGACTTATCAAAAAAATCTTCATTAGTCATCAAGTAAAGGATCTATCTGCCACTTAGACCCTTATTTTTAAATGTTAGATGGACTCTCTTCATCTTATTTGCTCATCGATTGCTATAAATATATAATTTAAGTCATCATCACCAAAAATGTCGACGAGAGACATTGAAACTAAAACCATTTTTACTTTATGATTAATTGCGATTTATCAAATCTCTTATTATCTAAGATAATATTTCTTATCATCAATTTTGATATATGGCCATGATTAATGATAATAGTTTTCCTTCATGGTATTCTCTCTCAAAGAATTTTCTGCTTAGAGATGAGTGCCTTCTTGTACGAGAATTTAGAGCATTTTTGACTGTCCTGCACTGTAGTGAATGTTTCTATAGCTCACACTGAACAACTTCAAATGTACAAAATGAATACATGTTAATAGACGATACTATGGTACAATAATAGACTGTATCCGTGTTCTGAATAGTATCAATTATATTCTATAAAATTACATCCATATTCTAGGCGTATTCCTGATACACTAAAATAATTCATTCACATTTTTATGCGTATTCTGTATTCATGATACACTCATATCACCATATTCGTAAGAAATTCTCCTTTTTCTTTGATTACTGATTAAGTCAATGTACTTTTAATTCAATTTTGAAAATTTTCTACTGTAACGTCTCAAGAATTTTAAATTGTATCCTTCGACCTCCGTATTCGGTGTTGAAACTTTGTTAAGTTATTCGATAGAAAAATAATCAATTAATTTCTTTGATTCATTCATTCATTTTTCTTTCGTTTCCAATATTTTGTTATGGTGGAAGTCCTCTACAATGAAATCCTGCATAGTAAAAGTACTGGATTTCATTATAGAGGAGGTCTACCCAAATGAAAATAGGTGCAGGTTCGAGGCAGCAGTCAAGCCAATCAGAGTTGTCATCCTGGCAGTCAGGGAGCAGTAAGAACTTAACTTGGGAGCCAAGCTGACCGCTTAAGGAGTCAATTCCATTCCGTCCTAACTGTGCAAAACTACTCTGGGGACCTGCCCCTATCTTCTTAACGGCTGAAGGGTGGCTTGTAGCCATGACTTAACCATTATATCACTAATACAGCAGTCATAGCTACAAGCGGCACATCCGAAATTAGGCAGCGGCTAGGCAGATAGGAGTAGTTAGTTCTGCCCAGTTAGGACAGAGTGGATTTAACCCCCAAAGCGATAAGTTTGGCTGCCACGCTGCGCTGTCCATGCTCCCTGACTGCCAGGGTGACTATTCCGATCGGCTAGACCGCTGCTTCAAACCAGCAACTATTTTTCAATTGCGTACTGTATTCAATAAAGTAAAAGGGAATTTAAGACATATCTATATCAAATATATGATGAAATCCATTATAAATAAACGTTGTTGCACATTTAAAATGTTATGGTGGGGCCATTGAAGAATTTGAAGAGTTATCTCTTAATTTTATATGGCCCAACAAAAAATTGTTCATTGATTTTCTTTCTTTTAAATGCTTTATATACTGTTGAGCACTTCACTAGATTAATAAGCAGTGGTTGTGGTAATGTCTTCTTAGAAAAAACTTCACAATTAATCTTCTTATCACGAGAGAAAATTAATTCCAAATACAGTAGAAATTCTGTATAGAGAACTCCTGTCTAGTGTACTCCTCTATAGTGAACATCTCTAGAGTGAACACTGAACATCTCTCTAGTGAACCTTCTACATACAGGGTGGTGCAAAAAATAGGAACCCATTTCCAAACAAGTTTATTTTACTAACTATCAGACCTAGATATTTTCTAACAAAACAGTCCTATTTATTTAATTTTTCTGCATCTATCAAGGTAATCTAAGAGTTAAGACAAAATTAAACATCCTGCAGCGAATTAAAAAAAGGTAAATGAAAAGGCCTTGCGCGAGGACGAAATATACAAAAAAATCATAAGAGGTATAATTCATTTTAAATGGATGTAAAAACTATAAGGTCAACTGTTTTTGGTAAAAAATAAGAGAAAATGAAAAAGATAATTACCATTTGAAGGTTGGTTTGAATAGTTTTTGAGTTATAAATGAACTTGATCTTGACCTTTGACCTGACCACTCCCAACATTCTACCAGTTGGTAGAATTTCTACAACATTCTACAATGACCAATCGTCCCACCAAATTTCAAGCAGCTTGGTTGAATAATTTTTCAGTTGAGCGAATAACAAGATGATAAATAAATAAATGCCGTTTAAAATATAACCTTCAGTACTCTGCGAAGGAAACAACCACTCCAGACTTTTAACCCAAATGAGCTTGACGTGTGTTTTCTGAGCTCATTCTTCTTAAATTAGTTTATATCTTTCATGTTATTATTTTTAATTTATCGGCAAGTCTTGACTTTATTCTTATATAAAAATAGATATAGAAAATATTTACGTATTGGCGTAAATCAGCGTATATCACGTAAATTAGGAAGTTTATTGTAATGTGGTGACGTGTGGCAACGTAAGTATGGAAAGAAATACAGCTTGATACCCGCTAAACACACATCAGTCCATACGTTTATATGGAGAACACATACAGGCACGAAGATTACACCCACTCTTCCACCCAATCACAGCTATGTTCTCTCAGTTGCCAAAGTCTCATATGCCGATTTATTTATTTATCCACCAGCAATAGTTGTAAATAAGGAGCACAATGAAGAGTTAAAACAACCAGCAATAGTTATAAATAAAGTGCACAGTGAAGGGTTAAAACAACCACCAATAATTGTTAATAAAAGTCAAAATGAAGAGTTAAAACAACCACCAATAGTTGTAATCAAAGTGCACAATGAAGAGTTAAAACAACCACCAATATTTGTAAATATAGTGCAGAGTGAAGAGTTAAAACAACCACCAATATTTGTAAATATAGTGCAGAGTGAAGAGTTAAAACAACCACCAATATTTGTAAATATAGTGTACAGTGAAGAGTTAGAACAATCACCAATATTTGTAAATATAGTGCACAGTGAAGAGTTAAAACAACCACCAAGATCAGTATGTAAAGTTCACAATGGAGGATTAGAACAACCACATATGTTCGAAATTTATATCTCAATGGAAGCTAAGATTTTCTCTTCATATCAGTTTTTTAAATACTTAACCAAATATACACATATAAATATATACCTTCAATTGGAATGAAATACGTAGTAGAATTATACAATTCTTAATTTATTCTCCACATTTAGCATTCCTCTCTTAGAAAGAAGGCAAAGAGCACCAAATTAGGCACAGTTTGTCCCAAAGCAGAGAAATGTGTACACTCTTAGTAAGAGGGCAAAGAGCTCCGAATTGGGCAAAGTTTGTCCCAAAGCAGAGAAGGACCTTCAAGGACCTTCCACTGAGATATCTAATTTTGTGGACTGAACAATTTGCTAAATTGCTTCAGAAATAATAAAAGAAAAGACTGGAAATGGCGTCAAGATAATTTCTTTTAACTTTGCGACCTAAATTGGATAGCAGTTTGTGAAAATAGTTATACATATTGAAGAATTAATTGGATTGTTAATGTAACGAACCAATTTTTCTTCCCGTGTTACTGAAAATAAAATCATATGAGTGTTATCAGTAGAGCTGGGTTTTACAGTTTTAACGAAAGTGGTTAAAATAGTACCAAAAAAGTTTTTCTAGCCCTAATAAAGTTTTAAAGTCGGTAAAATTAGTCGTTATAATAGCAGAGTGTGTCCTAACATGGATTGATTTGCTCTCTTTTATCCACATTAATGAAACTTTTGAAAAAAAAATCCCAGAGTAACTATGCCATTCTTGATTATTTGTTACTAGTTGATTTTAATTATTATTCATAGAGCTAACGCAATATTCATGGCAGTTGTGTACGAATAATGTAATATATATAAGGCTATGAGTTTAATAAATAGATAGTGAATGAAAAACATGTTTCTTAATTTATAAGAAACGCTAATTTTACAAGAAAATAACGAGATGAAAGAAAACTGAACATAATTTCACAAAAACTACGTTGTCCAAGTCACAGCCAAGTAAGAAAATATAACGAAAAAACTCAAAAAGAACTGTACAAACCAAATGCAAAAACAGTATCATTAACTCTTAATATAGTGAATATGCTTCTTCTTTTTTATGAAACAATTCACATCATTACAAGAAATTTCAAAACAATTTATTGACATTTTCAGCTGTCATGTTTGCTTAATCTTTTGTCGTTTAAAATCATTTTCAATATTGAAAAGCTTGTTTTCAGTTTCTAAATAGTTTCAGGTTGTTTCACTTATTTGAGCATATTTGGTGTTTACCACATGAGCACTCAACTAACTATGACGTGCAGAAATGTGTGTGATCAAATAATTTCTTTACACAAAGAGCGAAATCACCCTGTCACAATGATAAATACCATATATTTATTTCAATGCACATATTTTCATATACCATTCCATTTGTTTAAGAATACAACATAATATTATACTGTATTGAGCAGTGATTTATTCATTTTTCAATTCAGTATAAATTACTAATAATTATGATGCTCGTATGTCTCCTTTGGAATGTTATCTACTATATGAAATGTGAATGAAATGGTATACTACTTTAAAATAATATAATAATAATAATATAATATAAAGGCCCATTCGATTATCATAAGGATAAGGATTTAATGATGAAAACATGAAAACATAACCACCAAGCTCTTCTATAATTACCTCTAACAAGAGGCCTCTAAAAGGCCTCGAACAATGAAGATAATAAGATAGAGCTTTGGAATTTTTGTCAGTTGTTCTCAATGGGATATTATAACGATATTAATCTTTCTTGACTTTTAAGAACAATAAATATAATTTTTGGATTTTTTTAAATAATAAGTTATTTTTTCGCATTTTCAAACGACCCTCGAACCATCAAGGAATCGACCTAAGGGTCTGAAAGTTTGCACACATCGTTTTTATGCAGTTCCACAACTTTTCTCCCCTAACGTGAAGCCCATCTCTAAAAAGTTGAAAAAACGCTCCATCCTATTATATAGTCAAAATGGTTCTAGGTATATTCCACCCCGGTATATTCAACACCGGTATATTCCACCCCGGTAAATTCCACCCCGGTATACTCCACCCCAGGTATATTCCACCCCAATAAATTCCACCCCAGTGACAAAGATCATTACGGTGTCAATAAATAGTCACAAGATTAAATTTTTTGATTGCCATTTGTTAAATAGTTCGTAGCCATGAAGAAATAATTCAGACGATATCCTGTGACAATTGGACAATATTTAGAAGTAGCTCAAATTAATTTTTGAAATTTTATTCGAATAGACAAAAGTACAAATATTCATAGTTTGGTAATTTATTTTAAAGTTTAAATGTTAAGCAAATTAATATTAATTTCTTTTTAACATGAAATTGCAGTATATGCTCTTACAACAATGGTTGGGAGAAGTGTGGAGGGGTCGACTGGCTGAGACAACCCATTCAATGTTTTCGCCTTTTGCTTATAAGTTCTTTTTGGATTCTAGGTCAAAAACTCCCGTGGTCAAAATCTCTCCATGTAAGAAAGGCAATGATACTCCCCAGTCTTAAAACCCTGTGAAATAATCCCCATCATCCCCATCAAATACCTGGTAAGAAAAATCATGTAAAAGGTGTAGAAAAAAGTTTTCGGTTAAAAATCATTTTACACCCCTTTTACTCGTAGTCAAAATACCGAATTTAAAGTAAATAAAAGTAACAATTAGTACTAAATGACATCATCTTACTGTTCAGCTTGCGATTAAAAATCAAAATACATCAACTGATAAAAAGCGTTCATACAACCTTTCTTTCTGCTGTTCTATCACATGTGTAGTGAAAAATAAACAGCTTGTGATATACCGGGGTGGAATATACCGGTCACCAGTGAAAATAGCGTTTATGCTAAAAGCGCTATAAAACTTTATTTTCATCGTCAAAATAGCGTTTATAGCATAACAACTAGAAATCCGGGCTCTAGTTATTAGCGTTGTGACAATATGCTTTTAAAATAATTGATTCTGAAAATATTATTACAGAAAGAATTAATCTGAATTAAATCGTTTTATAGAATTCGATACCAAAAGATTTCTTTTGTCTATGAAATTCTTAAGATCGAGATTTGAAAAGCATATTGTCACAACCCTATTTATTGTAAGAAACTGGTATTTATTTATTATGAATGTATTTTGATAGTCATAAAGCATCATAATTTATAATTTTGCTCATTTATAATTTTCCGTCCACGGATAAGTAAAAAAAATAATAGTATCCAATTATTAGTATTTAATTTTAATATAAAAAGACTTGTTCATCTAAAACTTGGGTACGTTACAAATTATCGCACTGTTCCACATCTTCGATCAATAAGATAGAATGTTATTTCAATGTTTACCTATTAATTTTATTTTTGTTATATAATTTTTTGTATATTATCGAATATGTGGAATAAGTTTGATAACTTTGGAAATAACCTGCAATAATTATATTTCATATTTATCTTCGATAGAAAAATAATTTTAATATGTTAATTTCATTTTAAGATAATTTGAAGTTCAAAGAAATACAAATTACTTCACATTCAGTAGCGAAAATAATTAACATGAACAATCAAAAATATCAAAGATTTTATTATCATTTTTTAACTCCCAAAAATACATTGATTGTTTCAAAGCTTACATAAAAAATCTGAAATAATGTTTTAGTTTTAAAAATTGAAGTTTACAGTGTGTCCAGAAAAAAATGTGTCCACTGCCTTGAATATACATTATTCATCATTTCCCCATAATATGAATAATACATTGGATTCATAGATACGTAGGTTAATATTAATGAATTATTAATAGTACTTATAAGATATATTCGATGGTATACATTTTTTGCGGACACACTGCATAATCAATTCTACTCCTTTCAATTCTCTATTTGAATTTGTTAACACAGTGAAAAGCATACTGAAAACATATTAATTTGCAGAACATTCAGTAATAAATATTGTGACCTATTTTCTTATAATAATTGATATGAAGTTCGCAAAAAGGATCATTCATTTGATCTTTTTCAGAAACAGTCAAGTGTGATCTGTCACTAATGACAATTTAATTGCAATATCAGGAAATGCTGAAAAGATTTATATTCATCAAACGAATGAACAATAATTGATATTATAAACATATGTATTTCTATTATTTTATTTATAATTAAACGAAAAGTATTTAATTACGCAATAAATTTGGAAATAACACAATACATTGGCAAAAGAGGATATTTTGGAAAAAAGGACATTTTGGAACAAGATAAAATTTAGGAACAAGAGGACCTTTTGTAATATAATACATTTTGGAACAACAGGACATTTTGGAAAAACAGGACATTTCGGAAAAACTGGACATTTTGTAAGACAGGATATTTTAGAACAACAGGACATTTTGAAACAATAGGACATTTTGAAACAGCAGTACATTTTGGAACAGCAGGACATATTAGAACAAGAGGACATTTCGGAACAAGAGGACATTTTGGAACAAGAGGACATTTTGGAACAAGAGGACATTTTGGAACAAGAGGTTATTTTGGAACAAGAGGACATTTTGGAACAAGAGGCCATTATGGAATAAGAGGTTATTTTGGAACAAGAGGACATTTTGGAACAAGAGGACATTTTGGAACACGAGGACATTTTGGAACAAGAGGTTATTTTGGAACAAGAGGACATTTTGGAACAATAGGCCATTATGGAATAAGAGGTTATTTTGGAACAAGAGGACATTTTGGAACAAGAGGACATTTTGGAACACGAGGACATTTTGGAACAAGAGGTTATTTTGGAACAAGAGGACATTTTGGAACAATAGGCCATTTTGGAATAAGAGGTTATTTTGGAACAAGAGGACATTTTGGAACAAGAGGACATTTTGGAACAAGAGGTTATTTTGGAACAAGAGGTTATTTTGGAACAAGAGGACATTTTGGAACAAGAGGACATTTTGGAACAAGAGGTTATTTTGGAACAAGAGGTTATTTTGGAACAAGAGGACATTTTGGAACAATAGGCCATTTTGGAATAAGAGGTTATTTTGGAACAAGAGGACATTTTGGAACAAGAGGACATTTTGGAACAAGAGGTTATTTTGGAACAAGAGGTTATTTTGGAACAAGAGGACATTTTGGAACAAGAGGACATTTTGGAACAAGAGGTTATTTTGGAACAAGAGGTTATTTTGGAACAAGAAGACATTTTGGAACAAGAGGTTATTTTGGAATAAGAGGTTATTTTGGAACAAGAGGTTATTTTGGAACAAGAGGTTATTTTGGAACAAGAGGACATTTTGGAACAAGAGGTTATTTTGGAATAAGAGGTTATTTTGGAACAAGAGGTTATTTTGGAACAAGAGGACATTTTGGAACAAGAGGACATTTTGGAACAAGAGGTTATTTTGGAACAAGAGGTTATTTTGGAACAAGAGGACATTTTGGAACAAGAGGTTATTTTGGAACAAGAGGTTATTTTGGAACAAGAGGACATTTTGGAACAAGAGGTTATTTTGGAACAAGAGGTTATTTTGGAACAAGAGGACATTTTGGAACAAGAGGTTATTTTGGAATAAGAGGTTATTTTGGAACAAGAGGTTATTTTGGAACAAGAGGACATTTTGGAACAAGAGGTTATTTTGGAACAAGAGATTATTTTGGAACAAGAGGACATTTTGGAACAAGAGGTTATTTTGGAACAAGAGGTTATTTTGGAACAAGAGGTTATTTTGGAACAAGAGGACATTTTGGAACAAGAGGACATTTTGGAACAAGAGGTTATTTTGGAACAAGAGGTTATTTTGGAACAAGAGGACATTTTGGAACAAGAGGTTATTTTGGAATAAGAGGTTATTTTGGAACAAGAGGTTATTTTGGAACAAGAGGTTATTTTGGAACAAGAGGACATTTTGGAACAAGAGGTTATTTTGGAACAAGAGGACATTTTGGAACAAGATGTTATTTTGGAACAAGAGGACATTTTGGAACAAGAGGACATTTTGGAACAAGAGGTTATTTTGGAACAAGAGGTTATTTTGGAACAAGAGGACATTTTGGAACAAGAGGTTATTTTGGAACAAGAGGACATTTTGGAACAAGAGGTTATTTTGGAACAAGAGGTTATTTTGGAACAAGAGGACATTTTGGAACAAGAGGTTATTTTGGAATAAGAGGTTATTTTGGAACAAGAGGTTATTTTGGAACAAGAGGTTATTTTGGAACAAGAGGACATTTTGGAACAAGAGGTTATTTTGGAACAAGAGGTTATTTTGGAACAAGAGGTTATTTTGGAACAAGAGGTTATTTTGGAACAAGAGGACATTTTGGAACAAGAGGTTATTTTGGAATAAGAGGTTATTTTGGAACAAGAGGTTATTTTGGAACAAGAGGTTATTTTGGAACAAGAGGACATTTTGGAACAAGAGGTTATTTTGGAACAAGAGGTTATTTTGGAACAAGAGGTTATTTTGGAACAAGAGGTTATTTTGCAACAAGAGTAAATTTTGGAACAAGAGGTTATTTTGGAACAAGAGGTTATTTTGGAACAAGAGGACATTTTGGAACAAGAGGTTATTTTGGAATAAGAGGTTATTTTGGAACAAGAGGTTATTTTGGAACAAGAGGTTATTTTGGAACAAGAGGACATTTTGGAACAAGAGGTTATTTTGGAACAAGAGGTTATTTTGGAACAAGAGGTTATTTTGCAACAAGAGTAAATTTTGGAACAAGAGTAAATTTTGGAACAAGAGGCCATTTTGGAACAAGAGGCCATTTTGGAACAACAGGACATTTTAGAACAACAGGACACCTATAGAATCATTATGACACTAGGATCAACATGACACTTTGGACCAATATAGGACAAATTGAAAAACAGATATTTTACAAAATGAAGATATTTAAAAAACAATAAAAAATATTAAGAGGGGAAAATAAATTGAAATGTAATAAATGAACATCTATTGGAATTTATCGAGCCTCTTATAGGTATGCATGAGTTTAGAGAGGTTGTACTATAATAGTTTTAATTGTACACCTGTAATTTTTGCAATATATATATATAAAATTTTTTAGAGAATGAATGTTGTCAGCATTAACGAGGTACTAGCAAATAATTACATTTTCGTTTTCAAGATCTGAAATAATAATTGATAAATCATAAAAAAAACATTCTTTCAATACAACTATTGCTGCTCTACTAAAATATAAATTAACCTAAATATAAATTACCTATTCTGGTAAAAATGATATTCCTCAAGTATCGATACCTATTGAACGAACTTTAAAATTTACATCCTATCAAGTACATCCCATCACGTACATCCTATCAAATACATCATATCAAGAACTTCCTATCAAGAAAATCATATCAAGAAAATCATATCAAGTACATCCTATCAATTACATACTATCAAGTACATCCTATCAAGTACATCCCATTAAGTACATCCTATCAAGTACATCCCATTAAGTACTTCCCATAAAGTACTTCCCATCAAGTACATCCAATCAAGTACATCCTACCAAGTACATCCAATCAAGTACATCCTACCAAGTACATCCTATCAAGTACATCCTACCAATTTCTTGAGAGTTTTCTACCTCATTCCTGACTATCAATTTTCTCGCTGACAGTTTCTTCAATTGCTTAAGTCAATCATCAAATTGATGCGAAATGCAATTGAAAATGTCTTCTGCTGGTTTCGAGTGACGAAGTGTTTGAACGGACGGGGAAACTTATATTTTCTCACGTTTAGTTTCGTATGGTGAACTATACGACGTATGGTGAACTAAGCGGCGTATGCTGAACTATGTAACGTATGGTGACTGGTGAACTATATGATGTATTTTGAAATCTTTGACATATGGTGAACTCTGGGACGTATGGTGAACTCTGTGACGTATGGTGAATTCTATGACGTATGGTGAACTCTGCGACGTATTGTGAATTATTTGACGTATGTTGAATTTTGTGACGTACAGTGTGTTTCAACATTATTGATATTTTTCAATAGCCATATATAAACAATAATTTAAATATCGTAATGCAGTTTACAAGATACACCAATTTGTTACTCAAGATTGAATTTTCGACATGGAACCGAAAATATTGTGAAAACTGGACTTAGAAGAATTAACATAAGGCTAAAACAAATGGAGAAATTTCTCCGATGAACAGTAAAAGTTTATAATAAGAGCATCCAGGACAACATCTTCCCAACAATGATCAGACGTCTGTTTCTACAAGAGTACAAGATATCTGGAAAAACAAGAGAACAGTTCAAAATGCTTTATTTTACAAGAATAGATCGGGACAATTCGACAGGAATGGAATAATTTTTCGGAAGAAGAAATCAGGGGATCCCACAAAGAGAACACCAGAAAAAGTCGAAGAAGTCAGAACATTTTTGGATGTAAAATCAAGAAGCTCAGTCAGGAAATCAGCGCCTTTTTTCGACATTTCTTCAACTACTTATTGGAGAATCCTAAAGAAAGACCTTCACATGCGGTTCTATCGTGCTATGACTGTATATTCGATAACAGAAGCCCATAAGGAACAGCGACTCAAATTTTTCCGGTGGCTCTTAGATCAGCCAGATCCCAAAATATTTGTGTTGAAAATTATCTGGACTAATGATTTTTTTTTTTGCCTGAATCAAGGAAGAATGATGGTACTTGGTTTCTTACTAGTACCAATGAAATTGTAAAGTGCCAGTCGTTAAAGCCTTCATGGATGGAAATGGAAGACGCAAGATAGTGAATGGAGACTGCTACCATAAGTTGCTGCAAGAAAATATTTGGCCCACCTTTCGTTCATGTGCTTCAAGACAAGGTTTAAAGTGGATGCAGGACGGTGCTCCTCCCCATTGCACCACTGTCGCCAAATAATTCCTGTTGAACAAGTTTGGAGGCAGAGCCATCAACCGTGGGACACAGATTGCGTGACCAGCGCATTCTCCAGGTTTGAATCTTTTGGATTTTTACTATTGTGCCTTGGGTACACTTCAAAAATAGTGTACTCTGCAGAACCAACTGCAGTGAACGAACTTATCAATGTTGTGGAGAGATTTTCAGAAAAAAACATCATGAGAATGTCCTTCAGAGGGATAGCACTTAAAATTTTGAAGCGGGCGAATCTCTGTCTGCAGTAAAATGGGGGCCACTTCCAGCACCTTCTAAAATATGTATTTCTTGTTATTAATCATTAACAATCCGCTCTTTCTGAACATTTTGGTGTATTATTATTTCTTTTTTCATAAGTATAGCTCTGAATAAAAACCACTGAAAATATCCAAAATATTAAAACACACTGTATAAGGTGAACGCGGCGACTTATGGTTAACTTTATGACGTGAGACTTCATTTACGTGTAAAATAATTTAGAGTTAAACAAAATGAAAAAATCCTTTTGTAGTAATATTTTTAGAAAACAGTATGAAATGCAATAATTCTTTTATGAAAAGACACATTAGGGGAAATTATTTCAGGAAATGCATAATAAAGGAGCTCATAAAATGGGAGAGAATATTTTCAGGTAAAATGATATGATATGAAAAATTTCAGGAAATATATATTTTGAAAAAAAAAAAAACATTGTGGTAAGTTTTGAGTTATCAGACGATTCTACAATTTCGATCATGTACAATTATATAATTGCTGTAATTAGAATAATAATCGAATAATAGTAATCGAATATGTGCAATCGTCCGTTAACTCGGAACTTACCCTACACTCTAGAAATGAGTTTTATTTAATCATTAGGGCGAGTGTTAGATTTCTTCAGAGATGCAAATGTAATCAACGACAGACGAAATGGTGAGTAAATGACTGGCATTTGACTACCTTTGAGAGTCAAATGGTGCTAAATGACTAACATTTGACTACCTTTGAGAGTCAAATGTGAATTCGGGTCAAATTGTTATCTTCAGTTAAATCCATTAATGAGTAATTGAAATTTTTAAAGACAATTGACTATTAAACATGCTATGATTAATAATCGATAGGGAGTTATGGTGGGGCCATAGAAGATGATTTTTTTTAATTTATGGTGGGGCAATAGAAGATGAAAAGTTTTAAGTTATGGTGGGGCCATAGAAGATGAAAAGTTTTAAGTTATGGTGGAGCCATAGAAGATGAAATTGTTTTAGTTATGGTGGGCTATATAATATTAATTTCTGGTCCCCTCTTAATCTTCTATGCCCCATTATGATATTCTCTATTAATATAAAATATAACAAATTAACAAAATGTTAAGAAGCATTAGAGGTAGGGTAAGCTCCAAATTATCGGAGAGTTCCACAATTTCGTTCAGAGAAGAAAATAGAATATAGTAATTATTATTTAACTTTTATTTTAATTCCTTTTTCATAATACCTGCATGTATCATGAATGCAAATTAAGATTAAAACAAGTTTTTTTATTATATGTATTTTCCCTCTTAAAATGAATAAAAGTAAAAAAGATTTATATTTTTTCTCCTGCATGCCAGGAAATGTGGAACTGTCCGATAACTCGTAACTTACCCTAAATAATTTACTTTCTGACATAAATGGAAAAGCATAACTTTTCATTTTCTACCCCAGTGTTCCCTTGCAATTATCCAGGGAATGTAATAGTGGAATTATCGGTCCCTTGTTAACAACTTATTTGGTCTCCAGTCTTACAGCATTGAATTAGTTAAACTGAAACTTGAAAATATTATGTGCTACCTAAGTTATATTGAAGAATTTAAAACATGTAACATTTTTTTTTGAAAAGACGATATTTTCCAATTACAAACAAGAATTTTAACAAATGTTAATGTATTTGTTATGTGAAATTTACAATAATTTTCATCATCAATCATACTGTTTAGTATATTTCATGAGGTTGGATTATCATTAGACGTTTCTGGCAGCATTTTGCATGCTATTATTCCATCAGTTCAGGATTATGTGCAATAAAAATTTCTAAAAAGTTATAATTACATGAGTTATTACAGATGATAAATGTGCCAACGCACTTTATTTTGCTTTTTCATCATTAAAAATGTTTATTACAGTCACATTTTTGCACATATATTCTGTACGTTTCTTACAGTATTCAGTAAAAATACTTTGACACTTTATGTTAAATTATCTAGTATTTCTTCTATTTCCATATCCTTAAAATGTTACCTGATTTTGCAAAATGAACATCATTTTTGGAACCAGACTCTTTAATTACCTCATGAAAGGAAATTACAAATGCAGTCAAGTGTAATGTTGTAAAATATTGATAATAATTATTCTATACTAATCTTTTAATGTAATTAGCAATAATAGATCTGACATATCATCCATTAAGTCTCTTGGTATTTTATCCCTTCCATCCACTTTTTTTATTCCTCAATTATTTCTCTTTTTAATCTTTCTCTCTCTGCAAATTTTCCCCATGAATTAATATTTTTCTCCGATCGTTTTTTTTTTACCTTCAATATTTTCTCCCTTTATTATTTTCTTCTCATTTTGATATTTTTCTATTTAAGGGGAGTGTCTAAGCGCCGTGCATCCGTACGCAACATTCCACCTCAGGCCAAGTGGCCCGGGAGGTTATGCCACCGAAATTTGAAATAATTTTCCAAAGAATTTTATTGCATAAAAAGACACCTTATAATGTCCCAAATCATGTGTAAAAAATTTGGTATGTAAGTTGTCTGCAAGTAACTCAAAAAGGGGAGGGGGGAGGAGCTGGGGGAGGGGAGAAAGGAGTTGGGTGGAGCTGGGGCAACCAAAAATAACAAAAATGCTATGTTATGAAGTAGTATTTGTTTGTTTCTAGTATTTTTCATGTAATCAATATAGTACTGCTGTTACAGAAAAAAAATAATGAGAATAAAAAAAATCGAAAATTGGCCGTTCTGAACACTTCATTCTTCAACTTCTAAAGCCTACTCCATCTTCAGTTTTTGACTTAGAGACATGAGTTTTTTTCTTTTTATTCAAAATTCAGTTGTCTACAAAAAGTACGATCAGTTGATAGGTTATTTCGCAACTTGTAAAAAAGTGTATGCGTAAATGTAACCATATTTCAAGAATAATCGATTTTTTTTGAGAATGCGAATACGGAATAGAACGGAACGTTCTATTGTATATTGCACAATTCTGAACAAAATGAAACCAATCCAACGTCTCTAAGCAATAAAATGAGGGAGGAGTTGGGATTTTAAAAAAAGTCTAAAATTTGCGATTTTCCGGTAGGAAAGGAGGAATGAGTGGGATTTGAAAAAAATGTCTTAAGTAAAAAATTGTCTATTTTTATAGTATAATCAAGTCTGACAAGCGTAATTTCAGATACATGTGCCTATGAATACAAGCGCAATCTCAAATACATGTGCCTATGAATACAAGCGTAATCTCATATTCATGTGCCTACGAATACAAGCGTAATCTCAGATACATGTGCCTATGAATACAAGCGTAATCTCATATACATGTGCCTATGAATACAAGCGTAATCTCAAATACATGTGCCTATGAATACAAGCGTAATTTCAGATACATGTGCCTATGAATACAAGCGCAATCTCAAATACATGTGCCTATGAATACAAGCGTAATCTCAAATACATATGCCTATGAATACAAGCGTAATCTCAAATAAATGTGCCTATGAATACAAGCATAATCTCAAATATATGTGCCTATGAATACAAGCATATTCTCAAATACATGTGCCTATGAATACAAGCGCAATCTCTTATTCATGTGCATATGAATACAAGTGTAATCTCAAATACATGTGCCCATGAATGCAAGCTTAATCTCAAATACATGTGCATATGAATACAAGAGTAATCTCATATGCAAGTGCCTATGAATACAAGCGTAATCTCAGATACATGTGCCCATGAATACAAGCGTAATCTCAAATATATGTGCCTATGAATACAAGCATACTAATGGGGGATGAATTGCATAAGGAAGAATGGGGAAACGTGAGGTTTTACTGGGGAAAATAACTGCCTGAGAGGTTTTAATTCAACATTCTGGTTAAATGATTATGTATCATGATTTCATTCCTAAATGGATACCCACTTTTAAATCACTCTCATAATGTATGCATGAGTCAATGAATGAATGATTAAATTAGTTAATTAGTGAATAAATGAATAAATGAATAAGTGAATCGATTCATTCAATTTAGAACCTTAAGCTTTGACCTTCGACCCATCGCTTCCAAAATCTAATCAAATTGTTCATGGATAGTTTAATTACCAATCGTTTCACCAAAATTAATTTCATGCTATTTAGTTGAATACTATTTGAGTTATGCGAATACCAAGATTACCATTAAATTATGATAACAAGATTAAAAATACATAAATGCCGATCAACAAATAACCTTCTCAATTTTGCGATGGTAATAAAGAAATAACATTTTATTATAAATAATATAGGTAACTTGTTAAATATTTTATCACTGATGGATTTTATTTGAAAATTTCAAACTGTCAAGTCACGTAAATTTCCTATTCACAGTCAAATCATTTTGAAGTTTGAATGGAATTAATTGAATTAATTTGATAACGAAACTGAAATAGAATTTTGAAATAAATGACTAATGTAAGTTTCGTGTTATCGGATGGTTCCACATTTTCGATCATGAAGAAAAAATGAATAATAATATTTTTGTTATTTAACTTTTATTTTAATTGGTAGCCATATGTTACATTCAGGCAGGAATTGAAGGTTCAATAATAATGATATTTTACATAATATTTTTTTTTACTTTCATGATAAAAAATGTAAAATTATAATGCATTTATTTACTGTAGAGTGTAGATTATTAAAATTTCTCTTATGATAAATAATTTCTATCTAAATTTCTCTATAAAGATAATAAACATATACAGCTACATCATGTTATTAGGAAGATTGATTATTTAAAATGATATTATTGGAAAAGTGTTGGCATATATACAGGGTGCGGAGAAAGTCCCAGATCAAATTTTATGTTTTAAATTAAAGATGTTATTTATTTACTAAATACATCCATTCATAACTCATTCTCTTCCTATAATCATATACTTTAATGTTCCAGGTCTAAATTTTGATAAATTTATATTGTCTTTTGTAAAATGAGTCAACGTGAGTTTATTATTCAGCTACACTGTGCGGGGAAAACAAACCCAGAGATTGTTAAGCTGTTAAAAGCACCAAAATCGACAGTTATAGGGATGCAGTTAAACGCTACCAAAAACTGGAGACAACAGGTGATCGACCAAGGTGTTTACGACCTCGCACTGCATGCATGCACTCCAACCAAAATCAAAGCCATTAGGGAGCGGATAAGGAGGAACCCTAAGCAAAGCACGAGAAAGATGGCTAAGGGTATGGATATTGACGAAAAAAGTGTGAGAACCATCGTCATAGAAGACTTCAAGTTGTCCCCCTTCAAAATGACCAACATGCAACAGCTCACGGACTTGCAGAAACAGAATAGGCTGGGCAGATCAAAGATTCTTTTTGAATGCAATGAAAGATGGCATGCAGGCTGCTGAGATCGTCTTTTTGGATGAGAAAATGTTCACTGTGTAGTGCCAGATTCAACTCCCAGAACGACAGAGTTTTAGCAAAAAGTGCTGACAGTATCCCTCCATCCGTAAAGACTGTTTTCCGTCGCCAAAAGCCTGCCTCTGTGATGGTTTGGGCTGCCATCTCTGAGAATTGGAGGTCTCCTCTCATTTTCGTCAGAGAAGGCGCTAAAATTAATGCAAAATCGTACATCGAGGATATTTTGACTCCAGTACATGTCGAGATGACAAAACACTTCAAGGACAGGCCTTTTACCTTTCAACAGGACGGTGCACCCTCGCACACAGTGAACAAAACTCAGGATTGTTGTGAGCGTCACTTTCCTGCGTTTTGGAGGGAGGAATTGTGTCCTCCTTCATCGCCGAACCTGAACCCTCTGGACTTTTGTGTGCAGTCCATTTTGGAGAAAGAAGCATGCGCTACAGCTCATGATAGTACGGAAATTCTGAAGAAGTTCCTCGACCTACAATGGGCCAAAATTCCACAAGAAACGTTCCGTGCCGCAGTAAAGAGCTTCAGAGGTAGACTCGAGAGAGTAATCGCCGACAATGGTGGTCATATTAAAATAATTGATAGAATTGTTAAATGGGTTTACTTAGATATTGTGTGATAAGTTTTGTTTTATCTCATCCATCACAACTCATTAAATTAACATTTTTATATGATCGGGGACTTTCTCCGCACCCTGTAATATTACACAAAATAATTAACGATAATTTTAAACAATTATCACCCTAGCTATGTATATACTAATTCACAGTGAGGTTCTGTCTATACGTTATAATTCCGTGAATAAAATAATTGTCAGGATAAAAGAAAACCGGATAATAAGACTCCTGATAAAAGAAATCCGAATGCCAAATATCCGGATCATATAAATGCGGGTAACATAACAATCAGAAAACAGAAAAATATTAACCAAAAATGGAAAAACTGAAAAACGATAAAACAGGTAAAACTGAAAACTGAAAAACGACAGAAAACAGAAATTCAGTAAAAACCGGAAAAGAAAATCAGCAAAAAATCCAACATACAAAAAAATCAAATAATTTTTTAAATTCTAGATATGAAATTTGGATACAAATATGCTTAACAAAAAATATATCATTCTCTAAAATTCATAACATCTAGATTCGGGTAATTTCACATAGAGTACAATTAGCAGTAATTGTACAATAATTAGCATAGAGTATAATAAACAGTAAATATTATTGTACAATTAACATAGAATACAATTATTAGCAGTAATTGAACAATTAATATAGAGTACAATTAACAGTAATTATACAATTAACATAGAGTATAATTTATAGTAATTGTACAATTAACATAGAGTACAATTAGCAGTAATTATACAATTAACATAGAGTATAATTTATAGTAATTGTACAATTAACATAGAGTACAATTAGCAGTAATTATACAATTAACATAGAGTATAATTTATAGTAATTGTACAATTAACATAGAGTACAATTAGCAGTAATTATACAATTAACATAGAGTATAATTTATAGTAATTGTACAATTATCATAGAGTACAATTAGCAGTAATTTTACAATAAACATAGAGTATAATTTATAGTAATTGTACAATTAACATAGAGTACAATTAGCAGTAATTATACAATTAACATAGAGTATAATTTATAGTAATTGTACAATTAACATAGAGTACAATTAGCAGTAATTATACAATTAACATAGAGTATAATTTATAGTAATTGTACAATTAACATAGAGTACAATCAACAGTAATTGTACAATTAACATTGAGTATAATTTATAGTAATTGTACAATTAACATAGAGTACAATTAGCAGTAATTGTACAATTAACATAGAGTCCAATTAGCAGTAATTGTACAATTAACATAGAGTACAACTATTAGCAGTAATACATTTGGACTCATAAATATTTATAAATTATAACAAATTTTAGAATTCCTAATTAATTACCAAGATTAAAGATAGTTTGAAAATCATCCTACGCACATTTAAAAACACATTTTAATATTAAATTTGTTATATACATAATATAGATATACATCTCTTACATCAAATGCTAATCTTTAACTTCAAATAGTCAGAATAAACAACTACAGACAACAATAATTATAATATGCTTTGCCAATTACATAATAACACAAAAATATTAATTCATTTAAGTTAATTACAATTTAATAATATGAAAGCGAAGAATAAATAGATCTGTCATATTATAAATTATGTTTAATTTGGAAAGAATAACAATTTGATAATTATTTTTTCATTAATACTTAATACATGTTTATTCTATATCTATATGTTTTTACCATACTTACATGTTTATTTTTCACTTCAATATTTTACATGTTCCTTCCATCTCAATTATTTTTCCTATAATAGTTTACCGTTTTTGCATTTCTCTTCCCTATTTATATTTCTCACCATTTCCATGTTTTTTAACATTTCTACATTTTCTTCTTCTATATTTCTTTATCTACATATTCTTTTGTCCATTTTTGAACGCACTATCCTTTACATCAGTAACTAACTAACCTATGTCAGTATAATAAAAATTAAAGTGTTTCAATAGTTACACAGCAATGATCCCCTGACTGATCCCCTTTAACAACCACTGCTCTATTTAGACCATTAATTACTAATATCAGTTTATAAATAGACTTCATGGCTGAGCCTGAAATTATCATTCATAATTATTCCTCCGATGCTTCAACTGTGGAATTCTTTTCACGAATAGGGAATTCAAATCCAAGGTTTCGAATAACTCAAAATGTGAATCTCTTCGTCGGAAAGGTGACTGATGAGTCAAGTGCCTACTTTCTCGCCTTCAAGAGCCAATTTCGTCACGCCAAAATGCCAAGAATCTCAGCGGAAAATATTCGAAAAACGAACCGTTGTCAGAGCCACTTCAGGACAATATTTCAACGAGACGAGTTTGGAATTGAATTCTTGACCTTCACTGTGCACTAAGTCTTTATAGTCATAAATGGTGGTTGTTTTATTTCTCCACTGTGCACTTTAAAGTCAAAAAGAGAGGGTTGTTTTACCCTTCACTGTGCACTTTATTTACAACTATTGGTAGTTGTTCTAACTCTTTACTGTGTACTTTATTTACAACTATTGCTGGTTGCATTAACCCTTCACTGTGAACTAAATTGACAACTATTTGTAGTTGTTCTAACTGTTCACTGTGCTCTTTATTTATAGCTATTGGTAGTTGTTTTAATTCTTCACAGTGTACTTCATTTACAAGTGATGGTGGTTGTTTTAACCCTTCACTATTCACTCTATTTACAACTATTGATGGTTGTTTTAATTTTTCACTTTGTACTTTATTTACAAATATTGGTAGCTGTTTAAACTCTTCACTGTTCACTTTAATATCCATTATTGGTGGTTATTTTAAGGGGACTCTTCCTGGTTTTTGATAATATTTTTATTAATGAAGCTACGTATTTGAAACTTAGTACCCTCATATAAAATTGAATTCTCTATCGTTTTTGTATACGGCATTTTTTTCAATTAGACTCATGAAAAACGAGTTATTCGAGTTTCAAACCTGTATCCAAAAAGCCCGAGACTCCTGCAATTTTGAAACTACGGCATTGGATTTTTTTGCATTTTATTATTTTAGCCTCACGATCAGATATGTCGGTAATTCTGTTGGTAATTTAGCTAGAGAACCAATAAAGAGAATCTCAAGTACGCATTTGTTCTTTAATGAAATAGTCTAGTTTAGATAAGCACCAGGTAATTAAGCTCATAGTTTCATATTTCCTAAAATTAAGAAAGATATGTTTTTGCGAGACATAAAAAGGATTAGGTTACTTATCCTGCATGTTATGAACAGTGGAATTTAATATATATTTTGATAAAAACGGTCATAGTTGTGATATTCTTATATCTGTATATGAAAAATGCAATTTTATTCTGATTGAATTTTTTCCTATTCCACAAATTCCAAATTTAAATTTAAAATATTATCAGCTGTTAAACTATTTAGATCTTAATTATACAGCATATTGAATTTCTCATACCCTCTTTAAATTATTAACAACAAATCTCTAAAGAAAATACATTAACACAGAGTGTTCTATATATACAGTAGCGACCATAAGTTAAGGGACAGTAAAAAAAGTTCAACATTTTCGTTTTTTGCAAAAGAACTAGAAAACGAAAATACGTGAAACTTTACAAAAATAAAGGTAAAAACAATAATATCAGATAAATCGAACAACTTTTCACCAAAATATTTTAATATTGCCATTAGAGGACGAAAGAGACACAGAGCAAAAGTTAAGGGACAGTTATTAATAAACGGGCATAAACTGAATAATCTTTGTTTGAAAGACTGTTTCAATATATTAAATTGTTACTAAAGGTTATCAAATTATTGGAACAGAACTATCGCCGCCATTACACCTGCTACTCGGAAAAAACTATCTCTCTGTGAAAAAACCCTATTTTTTACCATCACAAAGATGGAAAGTCACTTTCTAAAATTGTAAGCATCATATAAAGATCTAAGAGTGTTGTGCATCACAATGTTTATACTTTTTAAAGAGTGTGCTTCAATTATTACAAAACGAGAATCAGGAAGACCATCAAAAACTACCCCCAGAAAGGATCGTGCCATGGTGAGACTGTACATAAAGGACTGTTCCAAGACTACTAGAGGTATATTTCGCCAAATGAGTAAATCGCATGATCTCAATGTGTCCAGATTCAAAGTTTATAGAAGTTTGAACAGAGTAGGATTAAAACCCTGGATGCTGTATCGAAGCCTGTGATATCGAAAAAGAACCAAACTGCAAGGCTGCAGTTCGCCAAGGAGCATGTCGTTTTGTCGAAGGAGCAGTGGTCCATGGTTCATTTGAGCGACGAATCTAAGTTTACTGGGATCGGAAGTAACAGCAGAAAGCATGTTCGAGGTAATGTCGGTGAAGACCTGTACCTGGAGTTCGTTAAACAAACTGTGAAACCTAAAGTCGACAGCATGATGGTCTGGGCCATCATCACTGCAGCGGGAACAGGCCCAATTGTTCGTGTGCATAGATTGGTCAATGCAGAAGTGTATACGCAACTTCTCACCCACCATTGCATTCAATATTCGCAATCATTTGATACTCAACCACGGATTTTAATGCAAGACAATTCTCCTTCTCACATGGCTAAATCTGTTAAAGCACTCATAGAAAGTTAATGAGTTTCTTTTATAATCTGGCCTGCTCAGAGCACCGAATTGAACCCAATTGAAAACATTTGGAAGGTAATTGGTGATGGTGCTCAAGAACGCAATCCAAAAAAATTAGGATTAACTGTGGTGATCCCTGAAAGAAAAGTGACAGAAGATAACTCCATAATTCTGCTAAAAGTTTGTTGATTCCTGTAATAATCGATACAACGATGTCATCAAAAATAATGGACTCTTTACAAAATATCATTTTTGTATAGCTAATTAGCCAATGGTTATTGCAATAACAACTGTTTCTTAACTTTTGCTCGGTGTTCTTTTTGGTCTCTGATGGCAATAGTTGAATATTTAGGTAAATATTTGTTCAATTTTGCTAATATTTCTAGCAAACACTCACAGTATGTGTATCTTTATTGTTGTTAGGTTTCGCGTATTTTCGTTGACCAGTTTCTTTGCAATAAACAAAAAAGTTCAACTTTTTTCACTGTCCCTTAACATATGATCGCTACTGCAGATGCGATCAGACTGTAAATGGAAGAGCTATAGTATCCTAGATACAATCAGACTGTAAATGGAAGAGCTATAGTATCCTAGATACAATCAGATTGTAAATGGAAGAGCTATAGTATCCTAGATACGATCAGACTGTAAATGGAAGAGCTATAGTATCCTAGATACAATCAGACTGTAAATGGAAGAGCTATAGTATCCTAGATAGGATCAGACTGTAAATGGAAGAGTTATAGTATCCTAGATACGATCAGACTGAAAATGGAAGAGCTATAGTATCCTAGATACGATCAGACTGTAAATGGAAGACTATAGTATCCTAGATACGATCAGACTGTAAATGGAAGAGCTTAGTATCCTAGATACGATCAGACTGTAAATGAAAGAGCTATAGTATCCTAGATACGATCAGACTGTAAATGGAAGAACTATAGTATCCTAGATACGATCAGACTGTAAATGAAAGAACTATAGTATCCTAGATACGATCAGACTGTAAATGGAAGAGCTATAGTATCCTAGATACAATCAGACTGTAAATGGAAGAGCTATAGTATCCTAGATAGGATCAGACTGTAAATGGAAGAGTTATAGTATCCTAGATACGATCAGACTGAAAATGGAAGAGCTATAGTATCCTAGATACGATCAGACTGTAAATGGAAGACTATAGTATCCTAGATACGATCAGAATATATATGGAAGAGCTATAGTATCCTAGATACGATAAGACTATAAATGGAAGTGCTATAGTATCCTAGATACGATCAGACTTTAGATGGAAGTGCTATAGTATCCTAGATACGATCAGACTATAAATGGAAAAGCTATAGTATCCTAGATATTATCAAACTATAAATGGAAGAGCTATAGTATCCTAGATACGATCAGACTATGAGTGAAAGAGCTATAGTATCCTAGATACCATCAGACTATAAATGGAGAGCTATAGTATCCTAGATACCATCAGACTATAATTGGAGAGCTATAGTATCCTAGATACGATCAGACTATAAATGGAACAGCTATAGTATCCTAGATACGATCAGAATATAAATGGAAGAGCTATAGTATCCTAGATACGATCAGACTATAAATGGAAGTGCTATAGTATCCTAGATACGATCAGAATATAAATGGAAATGCTATAGTACCCCAAAACGATCAGACTATAAATGGAAGAGCTATAGTATCCTAGATACGATCAGACTGTGAATGGAAGCGCTATAGTATCCAAGATACGATCAGACTATAAATGGAAGAGCTATAGTATCCTAGATACGATCAGACTATAAATGGAAGAGCTATAGTATCCTAGATACAATCAGACTTTAAATGGAAGAGCTATAGTATCATAGCTACGATTTGACTATAAATGGAAGAGTAGCTATAGTATCCTAGATACGATCAGACTATAAATGGAAGAGCTATAGTATCGTAGATACGATTTGACTATGAATGGAAGAGCTATAGCTAAGAATTATAGATAATTGAGAATTATAGATAATTGAGAATTATAGATAATTGAGAATTATAGATAATTGAGAATTATAGATAATTAAGAATTATAGATAATTGAGAATTATAGATAATTGAGAATTATAGATAATTGAGAATTATAGATAATTGAGAATTATAGATAATTGAGAATTATAGATAATTGAGAATTATAGATAATTGAGAATTATAGATAATTGAGAATTATAGATAATTGAGAATTATAGATAATTGAGAATTATAGATAATTGAGAATTATAGATAATTGAGAATTACAGATAATTGAGAATTATAGATAATTGAGATTTATAGATAATTGAGAATTATAGATAACTGAGAATTATAGATAATTGAGAATTATAGATAATTGAGAATTATAGATAATTGAGAATTATAGATAATTGAGAATTATAGATAATTGAGAATTATAGATAATTGAGAATTATAGATAATTGAGAATTATAGATAATTGAGAATTACAGATAATTGAGAATTATAGATAATTGAGATTTATAGATAATTGAGAATTATAGATAACTGAGAATTATAGATAATTGAGAATTATAGATAATTGAGAATTGTAGATAATTGAGAATTATAGATAATTGAGAATTACAGATAAATGAGAATTATAGATAATTGAGAATTATAGATAATTGAGAATTATAGATAATTGAGAATTACAGATAATTGAGAATTATAGATAATTGAGAATTATAGATAATTGAGAATTATAGATAATTGAAAATTATAGATAATTGAAAATTATAGATAATTGAGAATTATAGATAACTGAGAATCATAGATAATTGAGAATTATAGATAATTGAGAATAATAGATAATTGAGAATAATAGATAATTGAGAATTATAGATAACTGAGAATTATAGATAATTGAGAATTATAGATAATTGAGAATTATAGATGAATGAGAATTATAGATAATTGAGAATTATAGATAATTGAGAATTATAGATAATTGAGAATTATAGATAATTGAGAATTATAGATAATTGAGAATTATAGATAATTGAGAATTATAGATAATTGAGAATTATAGATAATTGAAAATTATAGATAATTGAGAATTATAGATAACTGAGAATTATAGATAATTGAGAATTATAGATAATTGAGAATTATAGATAACTGAGAATTATAGATAATTGAGAATTATAGATGAATGAGAATTATAGATAATTGAGAATTATAGATAATTGAGAATTATAGATAATTGAGAATTATAGATAATTGAGCATTATAGATAATTGAGAATTATAGATAATTGAGAATTATAGATAAATGAGAATTATAGATAATTGAGAATTATAGATAAATGAGAATTATAGATAATTGAGAATTATAGATAATTGAGTATTATAGAGAATTAAGAATTATAGATAATTGAGAATTATAGATAATTGAGAGCTATATATAATTCTCAATTATTAAGTAATTAAGATTATCGGGTAAAAAGTCAATTATAAAATGCTAATTAAATACTGTCCATTCATTAGTTATTTATTTGGTAATTGATTCTTCACCATACACCTTTTCTGTCAGTATTAATTAAAGTGAACAAAAACAATAACAAATGTAGCTCGTTATTTATTTAAAATTTTTGTATCTTAACTATAAAAATAACAATCTGAAAATTGCCCGGTAACAATAAAAATTTTAACATGAATTTAAATATATTTCTATTTCTGGTAATTAAAACAATATTGAAAGTAAATGAACTTATATTTATAAATCCTTTCAGTAATCGGTTTTATTATAGTATAATTTACAATTCTTCATCTAAAAATACTAAATTTCCATTTGAAGTAGACAGTTTGACATAAATCTTTAGAACATATTTTAATACTAGTGTACTTTCCTTTTAGATATAACTTTTTTTTATTATATTTCTATTGTTGAAGTTACCTCTATAACGAAAATGTTGATTTTGAGCCACCTCTCAAAATCTGTTTTCGAGCATGCAGAAGTGAATTTTGAGCCACTAATCAGAATGCAACATTTATGATCATTAAAAAACTAAGATTATCATATGTATCTGATAAATAATTATTATTTTCATTAAAACCTTTTTTATTTCTGAAATAATCGAGGTGGCTCAAAATGGAGTTTTTGCATTATGAGCCACCTAAATTTTCTTTTGAGGTATATTCACAAATAGAATCCAATTTCCATAAATAGTTAACAAATGCAATAAAAAAAGCTTATAAATTTTAATATTAGTTGCATACGAAGCTCTGTTACTGTTTTTTTAAAAAGTGGTTCAAAATAAAAAAGTAAGACATTGATTTTCAATTTTGAGCCATCCTTGATATGAAAAAACAAACATAAGAAAAAACTTTATATAAAAATGATTATTTATAAATAAACACGCCTATAAAGGACAAAGGAAACGTTATTAAACAAAAATAAACCAAACCTTTTAGAAACTGATATACAAATAAACTTAATATACTACTGGGTCAGAATTCCTCTGCTAGCGATACATTTCAATACTGAGCCACTTTAATAATATTTTATATTTTCTGCCCTAAAAGTGCTAAACCATATCTTCAGATCCTTGAAGACTATTACTTATGCGTGCAACAAAACCTTATTAGTAGATATTTATCAGTAATAAATTGAAAAACTTAGTAAGTGTCAATCTATGAATAATTTACTACCTTGTGGTTCAAAATACGTGGATAGGCACAATATTTAAATTCTGAGCCACTAGAATGATATCTTTTAATTTCTGCCCTAAAAGTGCTGAACCATATCTTTAGATCCTTAAATATTATTATTAATGTGCCCAACTATACCTTATTAGTAGATGTTTATCAGTAATGAATTGATAAACTTTGTACGTATCTATCTATGAATAATTCACTACCTTGGGCTCAAAATGCGTAGATAGGCACAATTTTGAAATTCTGGACCACTAGAATGACATCTTTTAATTTCTTCCTAAAGGATGCTAAACCATATCTTTAAACCTAAACCTTGATGCATGCAACTATACTATATTAGTAGATATTTATCAGTAATTAAATTAAACACCTTTCAAGTAAATATTTATAATTAATTGACAATCTTGTGGTTCAAAATGTGTGAATATGCAAATCATTTCGAATTAAGCCACTTTTTGAAACATTGAAGCATGTTAAAAACATTAAAGCATCGAATGTATGTTTGTAACATTATTACAGATTGGGGACGTTAAAATGAGACTGGAAACATAAACACATGTTCGAAACACCGAAAACACGTTTGAAACATTGATAACATGATTGAATTAATTTTGAAATATTTGAG